>FIZU01044366.1:0-15850 GCA_900064475.1 Pseudococcus longispinus
GGAACGGGCTTCACTTTCAAGTTTATTGAAAATTCAAAAGTTACTTAAGTTACCGGTAACTTTTCATCTCTGATTTTGGCGAAAAGTGATGAAAAAATTCGAAACATTTGTGAACGACTCAGAAAAAAAATCCGAATCATTCGCGAACGACTTCAAAAATTTCTCGCGAATACTATCAAAATTAGAATCGAATCATTCACGAACGATTTTCAAGAGAGTATCGAATATTTTGCAAAGTGAATCAAAGTATTGAAAAACAAATCAAATCGGTCGCGAACGATTCCGAGAAATCATCTGAATCATTATTGAGAGATTACTCCAAATTAGAGATGACTTCAAAAATTGAAATTTTCCGCAAACAGTGAGAATGGCCAAAAAAAAAACAATTCGAATCAGACGTGAACGACTCGAGGAAAATGATCCGAATCATTGACGAACGACTTGTGAAAAATTTTGGACTCAGAAAATTTTTCACATCGACTATGAAATTATTCGCGATAAAGAAAAATAATTTGATCGCCTGTGAACGATACAAGTAGAATGGCCCGAATCGTTCGTGAACGAAATCAAAAAAATCACTGAATCGTTCTCAAATAGAAATGAAAAATAGTTCGAATCTTTTTTAAACTAGCTACGAAAATGATTCGAATCATTCACGAACGACTTTCAATAAATTTAATTCAAACATGAAGAAATAATTCAAATCGTTCGCGAACAATTCCACGAAAATTTGAGTCATTCGCGAACGACTTCGTAAAAATGATTCGAATCGTCTTGTAAACGATAGGTAGAACGGTCTGAATCATTCGCGAGCGAAATCAAAGAATCGTTAAATCGAAGCTGAAAAATAATTCGAATCTTTTGTAAACGAGTCAAGAAAATCAAAAATGATTCGAATCATTCACGAACGATTTTCAGGAAATTGTAGACTTATTTGCGTATTCACGAATTGCATTCAAGCACAACGAATCAATTCAAATCATTCGCGAACGATTCCAAGAAAATTCGAATCATTCGCGAGCGGCTTCAAAAAATTTTTCAAATCGGCTATCAAATTATTCGCGATAAAGAAAGATTATTTGATCGCCTGAAAACGATTCATGTAGAATGGCCCGAATCGTTCGTGAACGAAATCAAAACATCACTGAATCGTTCTCAAACGGAATTGAAAAATAGTTCGAATCTTTCGTAAACGAGTCAAGAAAATGATTCGAATCATTCACGAACGACTTTTAAGAAATTGCATTCAAACATGAAGAATTAATTCAAATCGTTCGCGAACAATTCCAAAAAAATTTGAATCATTCGCGAACGAAATCAAATAATTACTAATTCGTACTCAAACGAAGTTGAAAAATAGTTCGAATCATTTGTAAACGAGTCGAGAAAATGATTCGAATCATCTTCAAACGACTTTTGCAAATTTTTTCATTACTCAAGAACGATTTTAAAAAATTATTCGACCAGAACGAAAAATTCATATCGTTTGTGAATAGCTCTTGAAGACTACTCTGATTTATCATTCCTGAACGACGTCGAAAAAAATTCGAATCATTCGCGAACGACTTCAAAAATTTGATTCATTTTGAAAGTGATCTAAAATTTTAAAAGAAATAGCAAAGTCAATCTCGAACGACTCGAATTACTCGAGAAATAACTCAGAATGGTTTGTGAGCAATCTGATCGAAGGATCCAAATCGTTCGCGAACGATTTGATTTCAGAGACGAATCACAAAATCGCACTAACTCAACAAAAAATTTAGAATTTTCACATCAGTGAACATGTTAAGAACAAAATTTCTGATTGACCCTATCCCTGTTTATAACCTTTGAATATTTTCCAAAAAAATCGTTTCTTGTTTCACAATTTTTTAGTTATCGCATGAAACAATTTTTTGCTTCTCCAGAAAAAAGGAATTTTTGCGACTCAAGTCCCATAACCAGTTCAAATAAAAACACATCCACCAACCTGGTCTCTCTTTCGGCGTATTTCTCCTTCTCCTTCTCGAGCCTCTGCTTCTCCCTCGCCACCTTTTGCAATTCCTTCTCCAACCAAGCGAGTTCTTTCTTCTCCGGAGGGTTTGGTTTACCTTCGAGAACACCAACACTATTACAACCTTTTGAAATTTGTTTACAACCAATGTAGAAATAACTCCATCGCAACTCACCTTGTTCTTTATCCAAAAACCTCAACACATTGCTCTCAGATTTACTGCCAGGCCTCCACTTATGCCAATCGCTCTTCGATTTCTTCAACGTATTTGGATTTTCATTCTTATTAATCTTGGTTCTAGTCGGAGACAGCGACAATCCTTTGAGTTTCTGCCATTCTTGAAATTTTTGCTTGAACCCCGGAGTCAAGTTGCGTTCCTCCAAGTAAGGGGCCAATTTCGAGACATCGAATTCCATCAGCGTTTTATCGTCTTCGTCGTTGGCGCCACCCCCGCCATCTCTCATTTTTCTCCAGTCGTGGTATTTTTCGTAAAACTCTCGCGAAAGACGTTTCTGCAAAGATTCGTATTTAATTTGCACTTCTTGCAGCATTTCTTCGGGGTTGGTTAACTCGGCGGCGTCGTCGTTCATTTTGGAGAGTGATTCTGCTTGCAAAATAACAAAATCAAGATTAAAATCAGCAATTTTGACGATATCTATGTTGGAAAATGAACTCAGTGGAATACTTACCATCGTCGTATAAGAATCTGGAACTTTTGAAAGGGCTAGGAGGATTCGAGACAACTTCTTGGATACCATTTTCCATACTAGTCGGAGTTATGCTTTTGGTTCTGTACCATTTGAAGGGGTTCTTATGCGAAGGGCTATTTACATTCGGACTGTAGCAAAGTTTCACATTATGGCTTTGAGGTTGCAGCTATTAAACAGACGAATTTTCTCAATATTTGACATCTCGACGGAACCAGAATCGATTCGAGTCACTCACCATGGCAGATTTACTCTTCATAAGGGTATTCTCCGGAGTACCATTGGCTCCATAATCGGACACGTCGAATCTCAATCCGCTAATATCATCTACTTGGTAAGCGATCCCTGTAACAGAAAAAAACGAGCTTTTTTAGCCTATCTCAAGGTTACCGCACCAAGGCCGTCGCAGGTTCGCGATCGTAACGCGGCCATTGGCGTGCGAGCAATTCGAGTCTCCAACGATGGTCGATGACGCCCACCGCTGTAATTTTATTTATACGCGACCCGCAGCCGCGCAAAGCGCAACTTATCCGTATTACCAGATGAAAAAAAACCATCGTTGCTTCCATTCGTTCCGCTATATTTAAATGAACTGCGGAATGCGCGATTTGTGGGCGTACGATCCGATAAATCAACGGCGGGCCGGCGAAAAAATAAAACATCCCGCGTGATTTGACCGATTATACTTTCAAGACCATTAACGCTCGGTTTTTTTCCTTCGCTTCGACCAAGCGCAAGAAAAAATTAGGTTATCGTAGATGTCTCGGATGGTAAAGTCACCACCGTACTCGGCGGAACACCTAGCACAATTTTTTTCAGCTCTCATTTTCATTTCACCACATTATCGTCGCACGTGTTAACGAACGCCGTAGCCTAGTGGCCGCGATGAAATATCGTACCGATTATAAGGGCAGAGTTGACAGTGACAGTACGTTAATAGGGCACCTGCTCGGGTACGAGTACCTACGTGTGTACGTACGGTTTTTTTTTCTCTCGATATACCTTCTTTTTTTTTACTGCAGTATTTAGACGCGTTGGTAATATTTACCCAACTCTTATGGGTATTTTTTCTCTCTCTTTTTCGGGATTTAAATTACACGACTTGTCGTATAAATTAAACGAACGTTACACCAGGACATACCGCATCGTGTCAATAGTATAGGTGAATTTTCGCTTCCCCTCGACACCTCGGTAGCACGTTGATCTCTCCTCCGACTAATTAACAAATGGCTACCATCATAAGTGTTGTTATCGAAAGTTTAGCCCAGCCAGAGCCAACTGAGAAAGTGAAATTGGGTAAAAATTTCTCTCTACCGATGATTTCGATAGATGTGGGTGATAATGAAGGTAAAAGCATAGTCTCTCCCCCCCCCTCCCCCGGTAACACAAAAAACGAGAATTTACTACAAGTATCAAAAGCTGAGAGGATTGTTTAAAACACATAATGGATTTTTCAATAATTACAAATATTCAGATGACAAAATAATTCAAGTCTCGAACTATCAAAAATTACCTCAATTTAATTAACACAAACTAAACACATTTTTCTCAATCAAAATCTACCTAGATTACCCAAAAATTTGAGTCATTACCGTAATTTACCAAAATTTACCATAATTACCAAATTACCAAATTACTTTCGATTCACTTTAAACATATAATTTGTCAAAATAACCCTCATTCACCATGATTTACAGCAATTACCTCAATAATTACCGTACATTACCAAAATTACCCGTAATTACGGTAATTTCACAGCGAAATCACTGAAATTCTAAGTAATTACCGATTTACCAAAATTACTTGCCATCGCCGTTACATTATAATATATCAAAATAAAAAATAACCCACATTCATCACAATTTGCAGTATTTACACTTCATGATTACTTTGAATTACACGTAGTTACCGTAATTTTCTGGGAAAAATATCAAAATTCTCGGTAATTACCAATTTGCCAAACTTACCGTAACATAATTATAATTTATCGAAATTACCCACATTCATCACAATTTGCAGTAATTACACTTCATGCTTACTTTGAATTACCAACATTACTCGTAATTACCGTAATTTTTAGTAAAAACGCATCAAAATTCGCTGTAATTACCAATTCACTAAAATTACTTTCAATCACACTTACATTATGATTTATCAAATTTACCCATATTCATCACGATTTACGGTAATTACTCTCGATGATTACAAGAATTGCCATCATTACTTGTAATTACCGTAATTATCCGTCAAAACCATAAACTTCTCGGTAATTACCAATTTACCAAAATTACCCTTACATATAATTTATCGAAATTACTCACATTTAACACGATTATAGGTAATTGCCCTCGATGATTACTTTGAATTACCATCATTACTCGTAATTACCTTAATTTTCTGGCAAAGGTCATAAAATTCTTGGTAATTACGCATTTACCAAAATCACCGGGACATATAATTTTTCAAAATTCGAAATTACCAACATTCACCACGATTCAAGGTAATTACGCTCAATGATTACTCTGAATTACCGTCATTACTCGTAATTACCGTAATTTCCCGGCAAACATTAAAATTCTCTATAATTACCAAATTACCAAAATTATCGTTATACATAATTTTTCGACTATTACCCTTGATGATAACATTGAATTACCAACATTACTCGTAATCACCGTAATTTCCAATAAAAATGCATTTATATTAACCGTAATTACCACATTACCAAAATTTCTACCCATGACCACGACACAACTTATCAAATCTGTCGTAATATTGATAATTACTACAGTGAATTACCGTAATTACCCGTAATTACCATAATCAAGTGAAAATTATTCGTAATTACCGTAATATATTGAAAAAAAGCATTAAAATTTTCCATAACTGCACATTTACCAAATGTTACTTGCAACAACCATTACATTTCAACTTGCCAGAATTACTGTTATTTACCACCATTTACGGTAATGGCCAATCGTAACTACTGAGATTTACCAAAATGCCTCGTAATATCAGCAATTAAAGTTTACAAATGTTGGTAAATAAATTTCGATTCTTTGAACGTTGTTTTCAATTTTCATTAAATTCACAGCATCACAGCACTACCCCATTATGTTGAATTACGGTAATTACAGGTAATTTCCATTACCTGGTGGTAATTCCGGTAAATACAGAATCAATAATATTGAATGGTAATTATTTCGATATTTCCTGGTAATTTTGATAAACGACGGTAAATACGGATGATTGTGGTGCAATACTTGTAATTACTGGTAAATGAGGTAACCGAAAGTAACAGTAATTACCGGTAATTTTGGTAAAGTGATGTAATTACCAGTAATTCGAGTCAAATCGTGAAATAATAGATGATTTTGGTAAGATAAAGTAATTACCAGTAATTTGGGTAAAATGGTGTGAATTACCAGGAATCTGGGTAAAATGGTATAATTACCGGTAATTTGGGTAAAATGATAAATTTACTGGTAATTTTGGTAAAATATGGTAATTTTAAGTAATTTGAATAAAATTGTATAATTATTGGTAATTTTGGTAAAACTGTAATTACAGACCATTTTACACCATTTTGAGTAAAATGGTAAATTTACTGGTAATTTTGGTAAAGTGATGTAATTACTAGTAATTTGAGTAAAATCGTAAAATAACAGGTGATTTTGGTAAAATAAAGTAATTACCAGTAATTTGTGTAAAATGGTATAAATTACCAGGAATCTGGGTAAAATGGTATAATTACTGGCGATTTGGATAAAATGGTAAAATTACTGGTAATTTTGGTAAAATACTGCAATTTCAAGAAATTTGAATAAAATCGTGTGATTATTGGTAATTTTGGTAAAACTGTAATTACAGACAATTTTACACGATTTTGAGTAAAATGGTAAATTTACTGGTAATTTTGGTAAAATATGGTAATTTTAAGTAAATTGAATAAAATCGTATAATTATTGGTAATTTTGGTAAAACTGTAATTACAGACCATTTTACACGATTTTGGGTAAAATGGTATAATTACCGGTAATTAGAGTAAAATGGTAAATTTATTGGTAATTTTGGTAAAATATGGTAATTTCAAGTAATTTGAGTAAAATCGCAAACTTTTTCTCAAGTTCGGAAAGTTAGTATCTCTGAAATTTTCCAAAGTTCAAAAAGTCGGGTTAATCAAGTCTAATTTAATGTCTGACTTTTGAAAACTTGAACAATTTTTTTTAAATTTAGGTTAAAGGCTATTCGACAAAATTTCTAAGTCGTTTGAAGTCTGAACATTTCTCCAAGTCTACAAAGTATGCCTCATTTCTGACAAAATGTCCGAAAATTAGCGTGATTTCTAAAATTTTTCAAGTTCAAAATGTCTAATTTAAGGCTGACTTACAAAAACCAAGTCCAAAAAGTCTAGTGTCGAACAAAATATCCAAAAATCAGCATGATTTCTGAAAGGCTGTCTTACAAAATGCCTAAAATTCAGCACGATTTCTGATTTTTTCCAAGTCCAAAAAGTCGTTTAGAATTTGAAAATTTTTCCAAGTTCAAAAAAGTCTGACAGAATATCTAAAAGTCGTCGTCGAGGAATTTCGAGATGTTTTTCACGGATTTGGTCGTCGTAAAAATATATCCTAGGCTAAAAGGACAAGAAAATTCAGATTTTTAGTACTCATCATCCTTCCAAAATAAGACAATCCCTTCACACCAAATCACCAATTCCAAACTACACCGCAATATCTAACCTCGAGACCAAAATTAAACCCTGGAAAAACCCATCTACGATCGTAAACGTCAACTAAATACCGAGAATCAGAGTCCGGGACGTACATTACCGTCGTCGTACAAAATTTACATCACCACTGCCAAAAGTACGAGTACGCAGGGATTTCTAAAACATCACACGTCAGTTTGTGCGAACCTGCTCAACAAACCGAAACAAGAACCCCAGCCAGCGGAGTACCCGAACGACCCGGCCATTAACACAAATCATACTCGTACCAAACGCTCGTTAAAAAATCGTAAAAGAGTTAGTTGCGCGAAAAAACATTGAGCAGCTTGATCGCGAAACGCGAAATGTCGAAAGCCCAGCGTACTATTTTGATTTAAAAGTCGATATAATGCGGGTACAGGGAGACGTCTACGTACACAGTTCATACAGGGCGTGCAAAATTACGAGAGAGTGGGACGATGGTCTCGATCGTACACGTAAGGCATATCTCATATAAATCCAAAAATAAATTAACAACGTTCTCTCTGGTATTGGGATTTTTTTTTTTTAATAATAGCCGCGCAACCGACAAATTGCAACGAACGTATAAATATCGCATCTAGGAAGTTGTATACATCGAGTCTGTATCGCGCACATTCGCCATTCTGTCACTTTCATCAAACACCGTTTGAGAGGCTGTGACCATGTTGCACCTCGTCTCGAGAGTATGTGTTAAATTGAGCTGGAAATTTACCAGTCGTGACAGAATGGCGAAAAAAACTAGGTAAATTGGATCAACTTCGCGGTTTGTTGCTATTTCACGGTGTGATCGTCGGTTCGCATTATTTTTTTGGCCGATTCGCGAAACGTACGTTGATAAATTGACCTCTTAAACGAGAACAAAGACCAAGCCAGCCAATATTCGCAATCATACGTAGTAATTTTTCCCCCTCCGAGAATTCATACAATTTATATTTCAACTTCAAATAAAATATTCTCGCTTTCTAGACAAAAAACCTCATCTCCAATCTTAAAATTTCCAAAATCCATCAAAATTCCAACCAAAAAGATCCTTATTTTGAGTATCTACGATCCAACAATTCTGAAGAAATTCTAACATCTTTAACAAGGAAAAAAAATAATACAGGTTGATTGTGCTTGGAATTACATTGGTTCTAAAAATAGTACCACTATCTTAATAATTGGAAAACACGTCAAGATCAATGATCCCATCGATATATTCTCGATACACAAAAAAAATAGCTTATACGACGAAGCGTGTGGCTTCATCCAATTCCAAACTGGCGCAGATATTGTGATAACAGGTGTTAAAATAATACGATGACGTTGTTGAATTTCAAATATACACGTATCACGTCGAGTTTTATTAAACACTCATTTCCCCCGACTAAAATGTACTTATGGTATATCTTATTTTAATTCACATATAATAAAATATTCTCGTTTCGTGCTCGCATAAGCTAAATGAGAAGATAACAGAAGGAGGAGGGGAGGGGAGGGTATGTAAGTACATGAATGTACATATACAAGAGATGGCACACGTTGAACCAAGTTGTCATCGTTGAATGCACCGATACTTGCCAAATTTAAATTAGTCGAGTAGTTTGGGACGTGATAAACGTTACCATCAACCTAATAGCCGACAAATTATCATAGATCATTAAGCCGGATTTTCTAGATAAATTTCAAGCCAAACTTTTTCTCTGGTGCAGTTTTAATTCTATTCGGCGTATGTGCGGCGGCCTTCTGCGAACGCGAATATTGGCGAGTGGGTTTGAAGCTGAACGAAGCCCGGCGCCATTTCGGAATCGCGATAAGTACGATTTCCTGGTATACCGAGGAATGAAAGTTTGTTGGGTGAATTGGACCGTGGATTTGGCCAGATGAAGGATGAGTATTTTAATGACGAGGTAAATTATCGAAGTATGGAGGAAAAATTTTAAATAGTACGAAAAATGAGTAAAATGTTGTACAAATCAGCATACTTTGAAAAAATGCAAAAAATTGTTCGAAAATTCATCAAATTGTTGTTAAAATTGCTGAGAACAAATAAAAATGATTTAAAATGGGGGAAAAATTTGGGAAAATTGAGAAAAATAACGTTAATAGCACGAAAATTGATCAGAAATGTCATGAAAGTGTTTCAAAATGACATAAAAATAGATGAAACGAGTTGAAAAAATGTCAAAATAACTCCAAAAATAAAATCGTTCACGTTGAAGTAAAATTTGAACAAATCATCATAAAATTCAACAATTACCTATTTCAAAATTCGTTTTAAAAAAATTCAGTGAAATTAAGGGGCGACTCGTATATAAAGTTTATGGTTTAAAAATTAAAAAAAAAAACTTCGGACTGAAAAAATGTTAAAAAGTAAGCCTCTTAGAAAAAAACGAATGTTTACAGCAGAAAGAGAATTTCAAGTTGTACAATTTTGATTTTTGGAATTTTTTCGTAGGACCCTCAGTTTGGACAGAAAATCCAAGTTTATGAGACTCCCGTCGACTTTGTAAGAGCTAAATTTCTCATAAACATGGATTTTCTGGTCAAACTGAGGGTCATACGAAAAAAAATACCAAAAATCAAAACTGTAGAACCTAAAATTCTCTGTCTGCTACAAACAATTAATTTTTTTAGATTTTTGCAGTCGAAAGTTTTTTTTTTTTTTTTTTTTTTAACCATGCTGCAAAAATACGTAGCTTCAAAAATAGAAAAATAAACGACAATATTCAATATTCACCAATTTTTTCAAGTCAAATTTTTGTGATATCATTTCAAAAAATGTTGCATGTTTTTTTAAAAAAATACTTTACGGTCGTTTTGATCAATTATCACAATATTTTTACAAAAATTCTAAACTAATTTGTCATTTTCAATAATTTTGCCACAATTTATTCAATTTTTGGTCTTTTGATCAACTTTAAGTGTGATTTTCATGGAATTTCCATAGTTTCATCCTCTTTCTTGGATTTTTTTTGATAATTTTTACGGTGTTTGCATAAATTCAATCTAATGAAAGGTATTTTATCAATTTCTGTTATTTTGATTTAATTTTCATGAAAATTTTTTGTTCGCCTATTTCCCATTTTAATAATATTTTTCTAATGTTTCTTCAACTTTTGTATTATTTTAATACACTTTACCTAACACACGAAAATGTTGATATTTTTTTATATTTTTAACGGAAAATTTCACAACATTTTTCGAACTTTTTTTGATTTTTTATCAATTTTTACACTTTTATAATGATTTTTACAAAAATTAATTTTCTCGAAACCAAATAGCGACCCAACATCTGATTTAGTCACATACCAAGAAGCAAAATTCAGTGAAAAATGTTGTAAAAGTAGTTCAAATATCGTAACAACGTTGAAAAATTCCAAAAAAATTATCAAAAATATTTTTTAAATTGTCAAAAACACATAAAAATTGTTGAAAATATTGTGAAAAAATTATCAAAAATCATCATAAAAATTGGTAAAAAATATCGCTAAAATGAGCTAAAAATCATAAAAATTGCAAAAAAATTTTCGTAAAAACTGCCAAAATTTATTCAAAGTTTTCATAAAATTTTCATGATTTTTCATCATTTTTGCGTTATTTTTACTAATTACTATAAAAATTTGTGAAAATTGCAACGTTTTTTATGGCATTTTACACATTTTTTACGACATTTTCTATAGATTTTTACGAATATTTTCTCATTTTTCCGAAATTTGCGTTACTTATTATGATTTTTGACCTTTTCAACAAAATTTTTACTAATTTTAAGTGAAATTTAAAAAATACCGACGAATTTTCGACGGTTTTCTTGACCTCTGGACCATTTCTACAATATTTTTAAATGAAAATCTCAACAATTTTAATGACAGTATTGACGATTTTGATAATTTTCTGGCAATTTTCAAGAGTTCAATATCTCTACCCATTTTTGTAAAAACCTTCACATTTTCGACATTTCCGGCGATTTTCATGATTTTTTTGACCATTTTTATGACTTTTTAAAGATTTTTATGAAAATTGCAACAGTTTTTTAAATTTATGTCATTGGTTTGTAATTTTTGAAACACTTTCAAGTTCTACAATATTTTTACCAATTTTTATGAAAATTTCGACTATTTTTATGGTTTTTTGTTATAGAAATTTTTACAATTTTCACGAGATTTCTGACTTTTTTTACATTATTTTTAGCCCTTTTTTATGATATTCTTACCAATTTTTAGCACAATTTCAACAAATTTGTGAATTGTGAAATTTATGACGATTTTCATGATTTTTTTTTTAATAATTTTTTTCAGTTTGAATGATTTTTGTGAAAATTTTAACTCACTTTTTACAAAATTTTAGACAGTTTTTATGATTATCAGGCCATTTTTACGATTTTTTTAATCAATTTTTGCCAAACTTTCGACTATTTTTATGATTTTTTTCATTATTTTTATTCCTAGTTTAAGCAATTTTTGCAATTTTCACGAGATTTCTGACACTTTTACATGATTTTTAGGCCATTTCAATGATATTCTCACCAATTTTAAGACATTTTCAACAATTTTTGTGGATTGTGAAATTTTTGACGATTTTCATGATTTTATTAATAACTTTTTTAGTTCGAATGATTTTTGTGAAAATTTCAATACACTTTATACAATATTTTTGACGGTTTTTATGGTTATCAAGTCATTCCTACGATATTTTTACCGATTTTAGCGAAACTTTCGACTATTTTTATGATTTTTTGATATTTTTATTCATATTTTGAACGATTTTTAAAGAAATTTTTGCAACTTTCACGAGATTTCTGACACTTCCACATGATTTTTAGGCCATTTCTATGATATTCTTACCAATTTTTATGTTAATTTCAACAACTTCGCAAATTGTAAAATTTTCGACGATTTTCATGATTTTTTCAAATAATTTTTTTCAGTTTGAATGATTTTTGTGAAAATTTTAACACACTTTTTACAAAATTTTAAACAGTTTTTATGATTATCAAGCCATTTCTACGATTTCTTCATCAATTTTTGCCAAACTTTCGACTATTTTTATAATTTCTTCATTATTTTTATTCCTACTTTAAACAAATTCTGCAATTTTCACGAGATTTTTGACACTTTTACATGATTTTTAAGCCATTTCTATGAAATTCTTACCAATTTTTATGACAATTTCAACAATTTTTGTGAATTGTGAAATTTTTGACTATTTTTATGATTTGTTGATATTTCTGTTCGTGGTTTGAACGATTTTTCCAGGCATTTTTGAAACTTTTATGAGATTGCTGACAATTTCTCATGATTTTTAGACCATTTCAATGATGTTTCCAACAATTTTTATGACGATTCCAAAAATTTTTGCGAAATATTTGACGATTTTCGTGATTTTAGCATAGAATAGGCTGGATATGCTTTGATGATGACCAAACCTGGAAAAAACGACACGAAATTCCGTCACGCTGACTTTCGAACATTTTGTCAGACTTTTTTGGACTTTGATATTTTTCAGATCTGCACTGACTTTTTAGAGGGAAATTTCAAAGTCAATGCTGACTTTCCGACATTTTGTCAGGCAGACTTCTTGGACTTGGAAAATTTCAAAGATCAAGCTGACTTTCAGACATTTTGCTAGACCATTTTAGTTTTTTCAAACTTGAAAATTTTTCCAGATTTCAAACGATTTTTCGAACTTTGAAAATTTTAGAAATTCTGACACTTTTGAAAAAATTTAGATTGTTTCAAAATTTGACTTTTAGACATTTCAAGAGACATGACTCTTCGAACTTAAAATTATATAAAGTCAGACTGGAATTATGTGTCCGAGAGGGTGGGGAGGGGGGGGGGGGGGGGGTTGATAATTTTTTTTGGTAGTTTGAATAAAATTTGTGAAAATTTTGACAATTTCCCCAAATTTTCATAATTTCATTTTGGCCATTTCCACGATATTTTAACCAAATTTTTATGACAATTTGAATAATTTTTTACTACCTTTTCAACAATTTTCAATTTTTTAACCAACTTGATCATATGTTGAATGATTATGAAAATTTTAACAATATTTACAACGTTTGAACCATTTTTCCAAGTCCAAAAAGTCATCTATCTACCTCATAAAATTTTCAAAATACAAAAAGTCACCCCTGGAAACAAAATTTTGGGGTGTAATTCATTTTTCCAAATATTTCCTTCATTTTTCATAAAAACAGCAACAAGAAAGCTAGGGGCTTCTCTCTGATTTGACTAAACAAAGAATAGGTTAGATTCGTCACTAGATTTGCCCTCTCCAAAAGCAACAGAATGGAAAATTACATTCAGTCTGCCAATTTCTCATTTCATCCTCCTTCCAAACCGAGATCTCGGACTCAATCACATCACCCTGATTGACTGGTGAATTTGTCAACCTTAATTTTCATCCTGTCAACTCGACTCTGTCATTTCCAATCAATTTCGGAGATAATTACGAGAACTGATTCAATCCTTAGCATAGGTGGATTAGCTCATTACATAATTATACTCTCATCTTACATTCTTACACCCTTCATTCTCTAATTTCCAGCGCCAAAACGCCAACATACCCAAGAGCTCCGTATAAATCCAGGAAAAAAAAGGGGGAAAACCTCCCAAAAACCCATATACAAGTAATCAATTACTCGAGCATGAAAGTCAAAGTACGTATTCGGAGCGGCGGCTGACGTGATAACGCGACGTACTCGTGCCGGTGCTCCTTCTGCGTCTCCGTCTCCGATCTAAATACCCGGAATGCGGACAAATGCTATGTGTATTGCTGTTTACGCAACAGATGTTTTCCAGAAGTGTATTTCATCTCATCTCGACGATATAGTACGCGCGGTTCGGAACGGTGCTTTTTAAATACGTGTAATTTCTACAATAATAGCTCTCTCCGCGCAGTCTCCCTGCGAGTCTCGGAGAGAGAGAGAGGGTGAGGCGAAGAAGGCGAGATTTGTACGTCGACGCGTCTCTGGCATAGAGAGAAGCCCACCAGCAACCCACAACCACCTTTACCTCCGGTTAATTTGCACCGGGCGCCACCTCCTCCTCCTACGGTCTAATTATCATCGACGAAAATACGGATGATCCGAGGGGAGAATTCTTCATACGCTATCTAGATCCGATCCAGAGATCATTTCCAATAGTATCGGAGAGTTCGTACAGAGATCGCTGCGAACTGGTAAACAGGTTGAGCGAAATAGTCGCGGGCGGGATCCTTTCGCGAGCATCGTCAATAAATGAAAATATTGCAATAGGATTAAAATCAGATCGCGGTTCGGTACACAGAGACAGGAGAAGAGATGAAGCTGCGTTTTCGGAGAATTTCAAATATTCGCTACGTCCACGATCATATTGTACTTTCGGGTTGATTATTTTCCACCGCCGCCACCGCGAGAGGACGTGACTTCGGTACGAATTTAAAGATTATCGAATAGTTTCTTTGCAGGGATCGCGAGTGAAGTAGGGACCAGGGCCAAGTTTCCAACCATCATCGTCGTATTCGCCTTTCTTTCCACATACGAGCACACAATCGCGTATTTTCAACGAGACCGAACGTATTATTAATTTGATGACGAATCTGTAAACCACGATGAAGCTAATAGAACCATGTAACCTATTCGGTTCTGTGAATTCGTCCGATGGTGGCGGCCTTTTTCAAGAAATATCGCTCTTGTCGTACTCTTTACGTCTTACAACGATTTTCAAATGCTCTTTTTAGTGTTAAAGACTCGTAGGTTGAAGCGAATTTTAATCCAAATACAGATGACAAATATCATGTAAATTTCAGCCAGACGTTATGTGTTGAACTTGGCAAACTTGTAAAATAAACAAGACTTTAGTTTACATTGCAATACCGCTTGAAACATCTCGACTCCCAAGTACCTACATACAAGTTTAGCACACCTATGACATCCCATTCTATAGAACAATTCACTCCAAGTCGATGGTGTCTTTTTCTCAGGCGTACGTGCTTTTATCACGAATTCGAGTGATCCGGAACGAACAATCGCATCAGAAGAAGATGAAGTGACCAAATGGACACATAGTTCTCACAGTTTAGACCAGTTTGGAGGAGAAAAAAGGAATATCTGGTGTAAAAATATTCGAGGATGGCTAAAAACAAAACAATTGGTGAAAAATTCGATTCGTGGTTTTTGGCGGGATGATGAGAAGTGCATAGTGAGGTGGGTGGTCATTGACTTTTTTTGGAAAGGGGGGAGGGGCTGTGGAGTGCGGGGCTGGCAATCTAGCCGAAAGCTGAAAGCCGAACGATTTTTTCCACATTAAGCCGAAGCCAAAAGCCAAAACCGATACTGATTGAGAAGCCGAAAGCCGATTACGTTCGGCTTTTGATCGGCTTTTTGACATGGATATGTCTAATGGCTGGGGTCAATCCTGAAAAAGTGTCCAAATT
>FIZU01044367.1:0-11778 GCA_900064475.1 Pseudococcus longispinus
TTATATGGAGAATCCTAGTGCGGATTCGGATTTTTAATTGATGAAGAATCCAAAAATGGATTATTTTCTAATGAGAAACCATTTGGATTTCCTTATGAAGAAATCCACTTTATCATTTTTATCAACCACATGCCACACATCAAAATAAAAAGTAACTAAGCTTCATTGTGTCTTGTAAATTTTGTAAATTTCTATTCTCACTCCGGAATTTTGCATGAAAAATCCGGATTTGGATTCTTTTATGGTTGGATTCGATGAAAAAAAGAATCGTCAAATATCACAAATTTTAACGTTTTTCCAGTCTCTAATGGCACGTTGATCAGGCTACCGCCCGAACCAAATGGTTTTTTCTTTTTTTTTCAGTTGGCTCGAGTAAATTCAACTCGCGCGCGGTATCGTCAATTCGCTACATACCTACCTAATTACGGCTGATACACCAGGTAGGTAAATACGATCAGGTACGGATCACCATTCACCACGACACCGCATCTACCAAATAGGACCTACCTGCTTCCGTTTCAAATTAGAAAAACACTACGAGCGAGTGATCTATTACATCGCGGGCATTGTAGCGCGAGTGAAGTAGGTACGTTCGACTGAAATATGAAATCGGTACCGTAGGTCTTCGTTAAAGGACAACGTTTGAAATTATTTTCCAAAACTCGGAACAACTTGTTTACAATCTCCGCAGTTGATTTCGACGGATATTGTTCGAGCTTATCGATTACTCTCAAATTTAAATTCGACTCGGTTTCTGTACGTAGATACGTACCTACTTCTACCTAGCTAATTTGGCTTTTCACTATAAAACAAAAGAAAAAAACAAAAAAAAAAAAAACGAGAAAAAATCAAAAAGAGCAAAAAAACACGCGCATTCTCAAACACTTACAATTCATTCTTTACTTTATTTTTTGCGAATAGGTACAACAACTCGAGTTAAAATAAATCACAATAAGTACAAATAATACTTACACAGTACGAGTCTAGATAAAATAGTAGGTAGGTAGGTAGGTATGTATGTATGTATAAGCTATGTTACAAAGTAGTTACACACGATCAAAACAAAACATTATAGGTACAAAAGAGTTATACAACATTTATGTAATATACCCGGTATATCGTAGATAGGTAGGTGTAGGCAGGCAGGCATAGGTAAGGGGTACAACTGCGTACTTAGCACATCGTAAATCGCAATTAGTATTAGATTATTTAACAATGCGCGCGAGCGACCTATCGGTAGGTAGAGACACGGTGAATTTAGTAAGCGTATTTACAAAGCGTATCTACTCGGATTGAAATTATCCGTAGCTGCTAATAAGTGATCGGGTAGATAGATAGGTACCCCTACCCTATATTAAGACGTATACCTAACGATGTTAATTTGCACGAATTTTCATACTGCCGCATACGCGCGGCAACGCGTACGGTACGAGTTTTGAAAAAAATTTAAAACCGCCAGGTAAACGAAATTAGTACGATAGTCATTTTTTTAATATTTTTCAGTCTCTCTCTAAACAAACAGCGTGCGGCGCAGCGAGTTTATTTCGAAGATGGCAGTTTGCCATAACGTGCTCGAAAACGAGCCCGGTTCGCAGCTCTCAACATCGATACTTACACTCGGAATACGTATTTAGGTACCTAGCTAAGTACTACCCCTACTCGGGTGACAACGATATACTCGAACGTGTTTGCGTAATAATTGCTAAGGAGATTCGAAAGCGTATTCGGATGACAATCGGACACGCGAAAACGGAACAAAATGAAAAGAAAATAAATGACGGAGAAGGCGATCGATAATTACATATTACGACGACGACGACGACGACGACGACGACGACGACGACGATGGTAATAGCAACGATGATAATCGTAATGGTAAAAAATGAAAGAAAAAAAGTCGAAATAAAACTACGTATATTACAATATTACAAACGCGAAGAAAATAATTCATTCGATTAGGTCTAGGTGCCCCTAAGTAGTGTTTTTGCGTTAAGGTAAACGCAACTACTATCGTACCTCTAACTGGCTCGACCATGTCATTATACCAAGTTACGTTGCGAATGTGTAACAGATAGCGTTACATCATTAGGTACCTAACTTTCGAGCGCGGCGATAAAAAAAAACTATAAACGACGTTTTTTGCAAATAAATTTTCAAAGACCGGTGCCAAATTCACCCGGTGGCTATCGCAGAAAAGGGGGATAATTTTTGGCAAGAAAAATGCGCGCGCGTAACGTAAAAGTATAGATGAACGACGAAAACGTGAGATATCTAATGCCGACTTCGGGTGCGCGCAGGTTTGCAGAGGTGCCCACTCGAGTAAATTTGGGCATTAGTTCGGAATCTACGATATCGAAAAACAGCAACTTCGCTTCGATTCTCGATCTCGAACGCTAACGATGAAATATTCGTAGTGTCTAGAAAATAGAAAGAAAATGACGACAGATCAGATTCGATTACTCGTTCCATGTACACGAGTGTATACAACAAACACACACAAACACACCTACGACGCACTCGTATCTGTAATACGTACGTACAAAAAAAAAAAAAGAAGAAAAATCAAATAGGTATAGTAAATATATAAAATTAAACCGAGCGAATAAGCGTAGCTGCCGCTAGGTGATGAAACTGAGGAAGACGGAGAAATGTAGTCCGACGGTTCGCAAAAATATCGACAACCCCTTCGAGACGTAATCGTATTTTGGTAACACCGAGCGGGCAATGTTTTGCATAGCGTCGAACCGCATCGCATCGGTTCGATACTCGTAGTCGTAGATACTAGATAGGTAGGTAAGTAGGTAGAATCGAACGAGGTGCCTGCCGCCTACACGACGATATTTCTGCGAAAACGCTAGACTTACGCTACAAGCGCGTGCGTACGTACGTGTGTAGCAAGGTAGAGGTTTTATAGATGTTGCCATTGGGTGACAGCCAGCGAATGCGTCGACTCTAACGAGCGAGATACTTCTTCGTGAATCGAGTGCGATAACCAAATGTTTTCCAACTTTTTGTATCGTTTGTGACATAATTTCAACGGATTGCCTCTTCTTAAACCTTGATCGGTTTCTCCGTATTCGTCGACGTAAGGCGGAGACAAAAAACATCCGCGATTTAGGCAGGACAACAATAAAATTTCGCATTCGCGCATTCGCAAAAATATGCCGGCTCCGGCTCCGCAATGAGTGGCGTGGAAAGCGCAAGCACCCACCTGTAACATTAACAACGCGAAACCAACCATTACCAACGATTGTTCGTAAACAGACAACAGTATACGCATATAGGTAGCTCACGTATACGACGCGATGTACACTCGCGGTAAGGTAGGTATACGATCGTTAGTTGAGAAATTGAAAAAAACCCGTCCATTTCTAATAGCTCGACGACGTACATTTCAAACTTTCTCTTGGATTTCAATTTTTTCCAATTCCCCCGCCCCTTAACAACGCAAACGGAGTAGCGCGTCGCCGCGCCGCTTTTTTCATCCGACTACAGCTCTTCCCAGTCTAAATATAGGCCTATAGTTATTTGCACCGTGTACGATATACGAGTAAGGTATTCGACGAGAGTACTACGTACCATGGAGCCGTTCAACTCTTTTTGGCAGCAATAGCTTTGCGAACATAATATGGTTCCGCAAACGAGGCACACTGTAGGATTTCTGGAATCTTCGCGATCGCTGTTCGGACACGTGAACATGGAGACCGAGTTGATGAGTTCGCTGTAGTCTTCGGGCAATTGAATTAGGCGCCGGAGCTTTAAATAGGTTTCGAATCGTATGCTGGAATTGTGTAGGGACTGCTTGCGACGCCAATTGGCAGTCCACTTTTTGAACACCTTGATTACGAATTGATCGTTCAAAAGTTGGTCGCAGCTGGTCGGCAGTCCTAAATATTTGCACATGCTCTCGTAGGTGTCGCCGTTGGCCTGGCTCAAGCAATCGGCGGCCGGTACGTTGGTGAGGAAGCGGAAAAACAAACAAGAACATCGTAAAAACGGCACGCACAAACGGGTAATGCGTTTCCACAGCGCCGCCGTATCTACCGGTTCGCGATACGCTCGACCGTCGTTCGCGTCGCTGTCCGCGATAATTTTCAAATACCGTTTCAAACATTCGGCGCCGGCGCCGGCGCTGGCGCCATCCTGAGCGGCGTCGTCGGCTGCCACGTCGGACGCCGAATCGAGATTACCGCCGCGAAAGCCGATCAATATTTGCGCCACCGTCGAGATGAGCATCAGCTTGAGCGTGTACAACTCTAGCAGACTGCCGCAAGGTAAAGGCGACGGCGTCGCCATAAAAAACAGACTAGGTAAACACATGACTAACGAGACCAGCATACCGAACGGATCCCAATCTAGAATACAAGTATCGTTGTAAACGTGACTGTTGTCGAATACTACGCCCAACAACGTGACCGCGTAATTGTTGATGACGCGCTGATTGCCGCAAATCTCTTGCAACGCCGACAAACGTATCAACGCTTTCACGCACTGTTTCTGTCGCGTCGGTAAGTAACGCAGTAGCGGCCTGTTTTCGCTTCGCAGCAGCATTTCCACGACGTGTATGGTGTACGCGCAAGACTTCCAACAGTACAGTACGCTGTTGCGTTCCACGTCCGACGATAAACCGAGCCCTTTCACGCAAACCGATTTGCAATATTTCTGTATCATACTGGTCAAGGTGGGCGATAGTACGGGACAAGAGGACGATAAAGCCGATTGTTCTACTCCGGTGCCGGTGCCGCCGCCGCTTCCTCCTCCTCCTCCTCCTCCTCCTCCTCCTCCACCGCCACCAGCGGCGGCACCTTCTAGACCGGCGGTCGATTCGGCTACGCTGTTATACAGCAAGATTTCCATTTGATCGGTTTCTCGCAGCAAAGACAAGTCGTCGTCGTCGTCGTCGTCGTCTTCGTCGTCGTCGTCTACGTCGACGTCGTCATTCCGGCGCCGCAGCGGTTGGTCGTTCGATATTACGTCGCGATTATCGTCGTCGACGCGGAATTCGTCGCTAGTACATCGATCGGTAGCGGTTCTGCCGACCGTCAAGTCGGTGATGGTAGACTCGTTGTCGTCTAGCAGACGATCGCCGAGACCGGCGGCGGCGGCGGCGGCGGCGTTTTCGCACGCTTCCGCGGAAGACCGAGACTGCGTCGACGACGACGACGACCACGTTAATTTACGTTTCATAATTTCTTGCTGCTTTTTGTCCGTGGCCACTATGATACTCTTGAGCCAAGCGTCGAACGAGAATTGTTGACCGTCGAGCGACGACGGCGGCGCCGTTCTGCCGGACGAAGAGCGGCCGGCGCCGGTCATATTTTTCAAAGGCGGCAGCACCGGTAGAATGGTGTTGTTGAGCGATTCGCAAAGCGGGCAAAGAAATTCGTTTTTCTCGACGTCGAAACTGATGGGCTGGCGTAGTCTGTACGGGCGCCGATTCTCCTTCGTCGAAATATTGCTGAAATATTTCTCCCAACAAGTGCTGTGCATAACGTGACCGCAAATGCTGGTGAACGGACTGGGACTAAGCGCGCCCGTCAAAAATATTGCGGCGTCGTCGTCGTCGCCGCCACCGCCGCCGCCACCGGAACGACGCGCCTCCAACGCCGGCGAATGTAGTTCGTTGACGAGTACCGACGACTTTTGCACAAACGCTCCGTACACCATAGCGGGAGCGTCCGTGCGAACGATTTGATGCTCTTGGCATAGAATGCATACGTAGCCGGGATCCGGGGACGAGTGCTGCGTTTGGTTTGGTCCGACGGCGATGGGAAATTCCACGTTTTCGACGTTGCTCGCTTCCCAAGCCATGCATTCGCCGGCGCCGCCGCTGCCGCCACCGCCACCGCCACCGCCTCCTCCGCTGTTGGCGGGCGTGGTATCGCTTTTAGTCGCTTCTTCGTAAAGCTGCGCGTGTTCTTTGATAAACGACTGCTGAGCCGACGACATTTGGGCCATAATCTTCATTCTTCGTTCGGCCGCCAATTTGGCGATACGTTCTTTTTCTTTTTTTTGCGCGTCGTCGTCGTCGTTGGCCGCCGAATACTCCCAAGACATTTCGCACATTCGTTTGTCGGCTAATTCGTCGTTGGACGAACGTTGCCCTTCTTCTTTGGCGGCGTCATCTTCGGTCGCTCCTTCCGCTTCTCCTTCTCCTAATTCCATTTTTTCGTCTCTACGATTACCGCCGCCGCCGCCGCCGCCGTCGGCGTCGACGCCCGCGACGCCAACTGTCGTCGTCGTCGTCGTCGATTGGCGTCGTCGCTCGTCGTCGCCGTTCCGACTCGGCTCGGCCGACGAATCGCGAACGGGCGCGCCGCTTCGCGATTCGTTTTTACGCTTATTCTTCGAGGTCGAATGCGAAACGTATTTATACTTGTTGATGGTCCACTTGATGAGATCGCGATGCGCTTCCACTCGACTGCTGCCGTGCAACTCCTCCAGATAGCGCAACAGTTGCCATTTTTCGCAACGTTCGGTGAACATGAAGTAGTCGAGACGGCGACTCTCTTCCTCGTGCAGCGCGTACCCGATCAGGTGTAGGACGCGATGCAGCTGCGACTCGGAAAAACTGCGAGCCTTCAAATCGCAAGCGCGCTGCACCACCAGCTGCATCAGATAGAACATGACGTCGCACTGCAGCAGGTTCACCAGCATGACGAACGATTCGGTGAGCGGCGGCAGCGTGGGCGGCGGACAGCAGTCCAGCAAGCCTTGCTGTTTGCGTCGCCGTCGCTGCGCTTCTTCGGAACGCGACAACTCCTCCCGGGTGTAGTGGTAGTAGAACACATTGTACTGGTCGTAGTACTGCGGCTTCAGCTTGTACATGCCTTTGCCGTTGCCGGCGGCTGGCTTCTCGAAAGTCGCTATTTCGTCGATAATCGAATCGACGGTCACGTCGTTGTGATCGCTGTCCGGCAGCACCTTGCTCAGCTCCGAATGCGATAGCGGTTTAATGCACAGCTGCTGGATTATTTCTTTCTTGACGCAATCTTTTTCGCTCACTTTGCCGATGCCCACCACGTACCGTTCGCTCACCACCGTCACCAGCAGCGTGAGAAATTCTTCCACCAACGTGATGGTCTGACGTATCGACTCTTCTTCGGCCTTCTTGGGAGACGAGGCGGTCGCTGCTGCGGCGGCGGCTGCCGCCGCCGCCGCCGTCGCGGCCGCGGTAGCGGTACCCGACGTCGCGGACGCGGCCGAAACGGCGATAGCCTTGGCCGTCACCGCCGACGCTGCGGCGTTGGCGGCGGCTGCTGCGGCCGCCGCCGCTATCGAAGCGGCGCGTCCGCCCGGCCCCGCTTCGAAATCGGCGTCCGCCCAATTTATCAAATTAAATTTGTTCAACAGATGGATGAGAAAATCGTTGCTCTCGATCAACGAAGCGCCTATCTGCAGCATGATGACGTCCTTGTTGAGCATTTCGTTGCGACATTTGACGTTGTGGTAGAAGTAGATTTGGTGCAGAATGGAGTAGCCGTTACGGCGCCACAGGTTGGCGTGCACTTGCGCGATCATGACCTGCGTACGCAGCACCGGCTCGACGATCTGTTCGAGCGACTGTTTGGGCGTGAACTGGAATTCGGAGCTGTAAAAGTTGAGTCCGAAACGTTCGAGCTGCACGTGCAGGCCGGCCAAAAAACGCGACAACGGCAAATGTATGGAGACCGGTTGCGTGCTGACGTCGTAGACGACGCACGACGTACTGTGGTCGGCCAGCTCGCGCACCTGGCAGTGCGCCGACGACAGATCGGCGCACGGATTGTCGTGCAGCTTCTTCAACGTGGCCCGGTACGCTTTGGTGAGAATTTTCTTGTCCGTGCCGCACCACTTGATCATCATGGTGATGACCGGGCTGAGTTTGATGTGCAGATTAAAGGCCGTCTCCCACTCGGGCTCGTACTCCATGTGCTGGCCGACCTGACGCGTTACCGCGTCCATGCCCTGCATCAGGCACAGCAGCCGCAAAAACAAGCTCAGACCCTGGTTGAAGCCTTTGCGCAGCTCGTCGGTCCAGCGCTCCGGCACCGTGCTCAGCAGGTAGTGCAGGTCGTAGATGATGAACTGGGCGCGCTTGAAGGTGACCGCCGACGAGTGCTCGTTGCGTTGGAATTCCAGTTTGCCGTCTTTCTGGTTGGCGTTGCACTCGGACAGAAACGTATTCAGCAGCACGAACAGCACGTCCTGGTAGGCGATGAGGTAGTGCGCGATAGTCGGCACCGTGAATATCTGCACCGCCAACGAGGCGACCGAAAACGAATGGTCGTGGTCGTCGCGTATAAAGTCCTGCATTATGGAGCCGTAGTGTTTGGTGAACAGTTTGGCGAACGCTTTCTTATGCTCGTATTCCTTCAGCATGCCGGAGATGAAGAGACGATGCCAGTGTACGCGAGCCGACTTCCACAGCGACGAATCGGCGCGAAATACGCCTTCCAGTATAGATATGTCGGACGGCAACGACGACGACGACGACGACGACGACGACGAACCGGACGCGGACGCCGCCGCCGCCGCCACCGACGACTTGGTTTCCAACACGATTTCCGAAAATATACGCCGAAAGTGTTTCGAATACGAGAGAATTTTTTGCACGCGCGCCAACAGCTTTATAGCGTACAGCTGATGCGCGATCACGTGCGAATGCTTAACCAGCACTTTGAGCGGTTTGCTGGTGTTGCGCGACGTGATACGTTCGACCTCGTTTTTCAATTCGGTGCAATGCTGAAAAGTCGATATCTTGACGACGGCTCGTCCTTCGCGATCGATATTCGTCACGTAATCCATCGCGTCGCGCTGATTACACTTTATCACCTTGGACAGCGTAGTGATGACGTTATCGAAAGTGTGCGTTTCGTCGTTGTACAACACCGTGCAATAAGTGTCCGGCGTGTCGAGAAAACTCAGCGGATCTTCTTCGATTTCCTTCAATCGTAAATCGCTCGGCAATTCCGGCGAGTCGTCGTACTTTAACAATTGGTACGCGTACCGTAAGACGGCGCCGAATATAACGCGCGTACGTCGCGCCATATCGTCCGGAAAATTACCGCGGTCGGCGTTGCCGCCGCCGCCGCCACCCGCGCTGCTACTTTCGCCGCCGTCCGTCATAGCGTTGGTCGCCGCCGTCGTCGTCGTCAACGTACCGGCAACGTGCACGCTGCAATACGGATCGTTTTTCCAAGCTTCGGTGTCGCCGCAGTCGCAACATCCGCCGCCGTTCGACATGGACATTTTGTATTTGTGATTCTTGTGCGCCGATTTCTTAAAACATTCCACGCAAAGCACGCAGGTCGGGTCGGTGCCGCATTCGCGACAGTGGTACGTCGGCTCGCTCATTTTGAACACCTTGCCGCAAACGGTGGACGGTTCGTCTAGTCGTTGTACGCGTTCCAACACCTCGCCGGCGTTACCGTCGCCGCAGATGAACTGCTCCAACGGCGCAAACAGCACGTTCTCTTCGTCGAAGATACGATCGAACGAACTGTTGCCCGGGTCTAAGCATAGCACTTGCGGAACGTACAGACGCCAATGCTCTTTGAAATGCGATTCGTTCAGAGTACCCAGCTCGAATTTCTCCCTCCATATACCGACCACTTGCGCCACGGACGGAAAGCCGCGAGGCTGATCCGATTTCGCGTAACGATGTTCCATGTCCATCGAATCTTCGTCGCCGCTCATCGTGAATACCGACCGCGCTCGTTGCGCGCAACTAGGTGGTGGCCTAACCTAGTAGGTACGTCGATGCCCACAGGCGCTTCTTTATCGTCTATCTGTTTGTTTATCTGGTTGCTTGACCGCCTGCAACAAAAAAAAGCGCGCCCAAATTTCAATCAGCGTACAAGAATTCCGCGCCAGACTTCGCCGTATCATTTCAACTTACGCACGCACGCACCCTCCCTCCCAACCCCTACCCTTCCCGTCGCTTCTTTTCTCTTCCCGTCACTCCCGACTACCGGTTGGAGACAACGAAAAAGAAACCAAAACGCGCGAAATTTTACGCAGACGATAAAGCGATTGAACAAACGACAGGGGACGTAAGTAAACTTTCGGCACTCTGGGCCTGAAAATTCGAGGGGAAAAAGGTACGAATGTTTGCTGTCACGGGCGACTGGCGAGAGTTGATACTGATAAGTAATATACCAGCACTACCTATGTACTAAATTTGATAGGTACATACTGATACTCGCGCAACTATCTACGGTACGTTTCGAGTCGACGAGTCTAGGTTTGATCCCAATGACTAGCCAGTGTTTACGTAGCTATTCAGCTGCAGTTGCGTACTCGTAGATATACGTTCATCTGTCACTATATACCACGATAACTACTACTCGATGCGGCGTGAAACTAATAATAGCGGCGCACGTAACGTACGAAAAGTACATGTACAGTTGTACACGATGCAGTGCGTAGACGTGCATAACTGAACCGAACTGAATACATACGCGTGTATGTGTACGCGAGTACTAACCTTGGAGAAATCAAAACAAAGCGATAGATTATCGTCGCGTAAAATGCGCGATCGAGATCGAATAATTAGGTATATTCGCGGGTAGATACGATAATTTTTGTTCGATTATCACCTACTCGTACATACGATTGTATTTGGGCATCTGCGGTATACGGGTGGTCAGAACAAAACAGACCTGAGCAGACCAGACCAGACCAGACCAAATACCAACGAACATCCAGTTATTATTCGATTACAGCGAAGAAAAGTTTTCGAAACATCGAACAATGACATCGTGAGAAACGCGTAACAGTTCACTCCTTGAAAACGAAACAAAACAAAATTGGGCATTCGCCGACTTTCCCGAATTTGAAATAGTTACGACCACGAATCACGCTCGCGAGAAGTAAATACATTACGTAGTACGCTCTGCAGTTTGCACCATACACAAACGGAAACGAGTGCTACGCAAATTTAATAAAACAAACACGTCTCGCAGTTGCAAATGACCGAAATTTCAACGGAAAATGATTAGATGAGACGAATACGATAATACCTATTACTATTCCGCGAAAATAATTATCGCTACAATAAATTACCCGAAACAATGGCGTTTTCGAAATCAACTGAACACTTCACTATCTAGCGCCCACTACTCGAAAACATTATACAGCATTATTTTATTTTTCTCATTCGTAATTTTTACGTACCGAATTCTTCAAGCTGCGAACAAAATTCTTTCACTACATCATTAATTGATACGGACGTTGAGTACACGACAAACTATATTCTACCGATAATCGTAATCCTTTCGATACTTTATTCATTTCACGACATTTTGATTACTTTTTCCCTTTAAAAGTTTAGAAGCAAAAAAAACAGCACAGCACAAGCACAGCACAATTCACGCAATATCAACGACACTTTTTAATCACAGTATTACCAACTGCCAACTGCCAACTACGAATCATTTCCATTCAATTCAACTCGCTCGTTCAACAAAGTTTTTGTTACCTATTGCTTGCAACTTGCAAGATTCAAGGGATTCAATTCAACAATTGTTTCAGTCTTGTTTCAATTTTCGTAATTTTGCACTGTACCTGTATCGTACCAGATCGTACCTAATGTCCGTTCCGTTCCATTCCGTTCCGTACTCGAGAAAAAGAAAAAATTGTCAGCAGTCGCCTGCTCGGCTACTTCGAAATTCTTTAATTATATATCCGTAACACCGCGCATAACACCTCGTTTTACCATTTATCAGTATCTTTGCGATACGTGAAAGGATCGTGGATCGTTTTAGGCAAAATATTCGAAGCGATTCATTTTATAAC
>FIZU01044368.1:0-19554 GCA_900064475.1 Pseudococcus longispinus
CAGGACTTGAAAATAAAAAATGACAAAAAAATATGATTTTGACCAAAAATGACAAGTTTGATAAAAAATGAAAATTTCGACCAAAAAATAATCAATGATTTTTACCTTGAAATGGCTATTTTGACCAAAAATTCACAGTTTGGAGAAAAAAAAACAATCGACTAAAAGCGAAGATTTTGACCAAAAATTACACTTTCTACCTTGAAATGACAATTTCTATTTTGAAATCACAGTTTTGACAAAAAATGTCAATTTTGGCAAAAGAATGACCGTTTGGGCAAAAAAATGAAAAATTACAAAAAATGATGATTTTGACAAAAAAATTACAATGTTCTATTACTTTTAAATGACAATTTTAAATTGATGACAATTTTGAACAAAAAATGGTAATTCTGAGGAAAAACAACATTTTCGACTAAAATCACAATTTCGGTTTGATGCGTTTCTTGAAAATTTTCAAGTCAATAAAGTTGAAATTTTTCATAATTAATTCAAGTTCTTAAAAATTTTCAAAGTCCAAAAAAGTCTGACAAGATGTCTGAAAGTCATCGTAATCTCTGAAATGTTTCAAGTCCAAGAAATCTGCCTTACAAAATGTCGGAAAGTTACCTTGATTGCTAAAATTTTCTATGTTCAAAAAGTCTAAATTGTTTGTCTGACAAAATGTTTAGTAGTCAGCTTAATCTCTGAAAATTTTCAAGTCCAAAAAGTCAAGTATTAAGGATGCAAAATTGGAGGAGAGGGAAGAGGCTAATCAAAAATTGTATGATGACTGAAATTATTCCCAAGATCTTCTAGATTACGATTCAGTCATGAAATTTCTTTTAACAAAAAAGTCGAAACGCTGCTGTTTTTTTCTTTTCTTATGTAAAATTTTAATCTTCATTGGTGGAAATCCCCAACTCAACTTCAGTCTACATGATGCAATGAAAAGTTTCAAATTTCATCCATCAGATCTCTCCTGTGTACAAAAAGGTTAAAATCAGAGTAAAATCATTTTCGAGCCCTGAAATTCGTAAAAAATAAGTAACCGTCTTCGTCAATTTCTTCTTTCACGAAATTGTTAATTGACTTTGAAAATTCCCTAAGATATTGGTGAAATATGTAGCTTACCTGCACAGTCTCCAAACATTCGTATAATTTTGACACACGCTGACAAATACGACACCGAGTAACGAGAAACATTTACGATTTCAGGTATTAGAATGCTAGATCAACCATATATGACTGATTTGATAGAAGCGAACTCGATGGGACACGAGCCGAACTTAATCGATATTTATAGCGCCTCTTGGGGCCCGACTGACGATGGTAAAACAGTAGACGGACCTAGGAACGCTACGATGAGAGCCATCGTAAAGGGTGTTAACGAAGTAAGTCTCGTTAAATTTCGTTTCGATGTGTAAATACGGCGGAGAAAATGGTCTAATTTTATCGCCGAAGAATCTAAACCCTTCGGAGAATACCGGCAACTGCGAGGTATTCGCAGCTGGCCGCAGCCTCTCATACTTACACGAGATTCTTCCATATCAAACTGTCACCAAACTTTCACCGGTCCTTTTCATTTATTGTATTTGTACGTCGGTGAATGGACCTAGACGTGGGAAAAAAGTTGAAGTTACGCCACAATGTGTAGAAAAGTTGTTAGGGGTTTTACGTAGATACGGTACTATACGATCGTATTTCCTATATCGGTTATTTTATCGTGTATGCCCTCGCAGGGACGTAATGGAAAAGGTAACATATACGTTTGGGCGAGCGGAGACGGAGGCGAAGACGACGACTGTAATTGCGACGGTTACGCTGCCAGTATGTGGACCATATCCATTAACAGTGCCATTAACGACGGCCAAAACGCCCACTACGATGAAAGTTGCTCGTCAACTTTAGCGTCAACTTTCAGCAACGGTGCCAAAGATCCGAATACCGGGGTGGTAAGTTCGCTAAGTAGATTTTCTTATTTTTTTCTAATACCGGTCTTTCTTTCCAACTTACAATCGTAATGAGCTTACTTTCGCGAGAAAGTTTTTTTCTGTTTTTTTTCCACCCTGAAAAGTTGTAAAGTGTTGTGGCAAGAGAATGATTGTTGAATTGGGGGTTTTTGAATTGCAGGCGACGACGGATTTATATGGAAAATGTACGACAACACATTCGGGTACCAGTGCAGCAGCTCCGGAAGCAGCTGGCGTATTTGCTTTAGCCTTAGAAGCCAAGTAAGAACTGATGACTATCGTGTTTTAATTTAATCGACGATATGAATAATGTTGCCATTGCCCTCGTATCTCAATTTTCCACCTGTGGTGGTGAAAATAGTCGTACGTTGTTGTATAGCATTGCGTTGGTCGGAACGGGGATGGAAGTGAGATGGGGACTTTGACTTTGTAAAAGTTTGTCGAAAGTTAGTCATTCGTGATATGAATTGAATTTCGGCTAAAAGTTAGTTATTCCGTGACTGGCAATTGAATTTTTTATTCGGTGAATCGTGAAGTGTTTGTAAATGATGGATATTCCTCCGGCGAATTGTTCGGCGAAGAGATTTTTCTGGATTTTTTGTACGTTTTTGGCGAGTTGATCGATTTCAAAAAATTAGCCATTTATTTTGTCGAAACGACTATGTGAAATTTTGTATTCGAGATTGTAAAAATTTCTGTGAAAATGAAAAAATGAAAAGAATAAATCTCACATCATGTGGAAATTTCGAAAAGAAGAAAACGGTTGAAAATGTGCTGAAAATTGTTTTAAGAAAATATCGGTGCAGAAAAAAATATCGAAAAAATCGTTCAAATTGCTTTGAAAATGTTAAAAATGTCATAAATGTGGTGGAAATATCGTAAAAAAAAATGTCTGAAACGTTGCAAAAATGTAGAAACGATGGAAAAATTCATAAAAATGTCCAAAAATTTGGTCAAAATGGTGGAAATTGACGAAAATTGCGTGAAATATTTGTAAAAACTGCCGAAAATTTCTTCAAAATGATTGAAAATGTTTTCAAATAGATGAAAAAGGTCCTTAAAATGGTCTGAAATGAACCATTGAAAATTTCATAAAATTCTTCAAAATGTTGCAAAAATGGTGAAAAAGTCATGAAAAATGTCTGAAAGGGTGTAAAAACTGGTGAAAATACCGTAAAAATTATTGAAAATATGACGAAAAATTTTCCAGAAATGTACAAAATTTTGCAAAAATTGTTGAAAATTTCAGAAAATCCTTAAAATTGTGCGACGTCAAGAAATTTTCACAATATTTCAAATCATTTCGACAAAATTTTCGACAGTTTTTACGACATTTTGAACATTTTTGATGACTTTTTCAACATTTTTTGCAACATTCCGAAAGTTTTCAGCTTTTCGATAATTTTTATGATTTTTAGACAATTTTCGTCAATTTTTCGCAACTTGGACCACAATTTCGATGTTTTTATAACGTTTTGATTATTTTTGACAAATTTTACAGAATTTTCAAATTTTTTAAAAACTTTTTGGACATTTTGACAAACTTTTTATTATTTTTACAACCCTGTCAATTATTTTCTACCGAGTTTCTAATGTTATTTTACAATTTTTTTTTTTTTTATTTTTACAAAATTTTAAATTTTTTTTATGAAATGTCCAATGGTTTTCATTTCACATCATTTCAGTCATTTTCATCATTTCACAGAACAGAACTATTTGAATTGTGATTCTTCGGTTTATAAGCAAATCGACTCGTTCATTTGTGGTATTTTTTGTTTGCAAACGAATCGTTCATAATTTTGATTCGTGACTGAATCGTTTGTAGTGAACGTTGTCGGTTGTGAATGATTTCTTCATATGTGAACATTTCGTTCCTGAATCAGTTTCTCGTCTGCATTCGCATATTGATTATTATTCCGTTTGCCAACGAATCGTTCACTTGATGATAATGGGTCGTTCGTGAACGAATCATTCGAGTAATGAATCTTCAGTCTTGAATGAATCGTTCATCATCATTTTAATATTCGTAAGCGAATCATTTATGCATTTTGATTTTTGATTGTCGTTCACGAACGAATCATTTGTTCGGTCGTTCACGAACGAATCATTTGTTTGGTCGTTCGCAAACGAATCATTTGTTTGATCGTTCGCGAACAAATCATTTGTTTGGTCGTTCGCGAACGACGCGAACGAATCATTTGTTTGGCCGTTCGTGAACGAATTATTCGTTTGATCGTTCGCAAACGAATCATTTGTTTGATCGTTCGCGAACGAATCATTTGTTTGGTCGTTCGTGAACGAATTATTTGTGTAATGAATCTTCAGTCATGAAGGAATCGTTCTTCATCATCTTGACATTCGTAAGTGAATTATTCATGCATTTTGATTGTCGTTCGCGAACGAATCATTCGTGTAATGATTCTTTTTTCAAGAACGAACCTCGTTCACATGATAATTGATCATTTGTAAATGAAACATTATTCTTATTGTATTACGATTTGTCTTGTCGTTCGTGAAATAATCCTTTGTATAATGATTCTTCGTTATGAACAAATCGTTCATCCTGTCATTCGTTATCAAATCATTGATTGTCGTTCGCCAAAGATTTGTTTTGTTTACATAACTACTCATGGTGCTTGGATCAATTGTTCATCGAATTATTCATCGTTCGCGAACGAATCATCTATGTAATGACTCTTTAGTGCCTTTGTTTTTGTTCAAAAAAAGTCATTTACATAATGATTGCCCATTTGTAAATGAAATGAATCATTATTCTTTTCAGAATTGGTCATTCGTGAACGAATCGTTCATGTAGCAATTCATCGTTCACACGATGAGTCATCATTTTCAAGTTCATATTTTCGTTCGCGAATGAATCTTTTGTATACTGAATCGTCACTCGTTCACGTGATGACTTGTCGTTTGTAAATGAATCACTATTCGTGTAACGATTTGTCGTTCTCGAACGAGTCGTTTATATAACAATTCTTCGTTCGTATGATGACCTGATGAGTCATAACTTTGAAGTTGATATGTGTGATTTTACGATTTCGTTCACGAACGAATCGTTCACATTGGTATTTTCGTTCGCGAATGAATCGTTTATAATGACTCTTTAGTCTTCGTTTATGGTAATTTGTTGTTTATGAATGAATCTTGTTTCTTATCAGATTAGTCGTTCGTGAACGATATGTTCATATTAGTACTTTTCGTTCGTGAATGAATCGTTGAATCGTTCGTATGATTCTTCGGTCTTCATTTCTAATCGAATCTTACATTCTTGCTCTCTTGGTGATTTGTAATTCTAATTTTCAAACGAATCATTATTCTTGTCATGATTTGTCGTTCGCGAACGATTCGTTTGTATGATGTTTTCTCATTCATAAATGAAATTTTAATAAGAATGTTCATTTGAGAAGGAATCGTTCACATGATGATCCGTTTATTTCGAATTCGTATGTATGATTCGTCGTTCGCGAACGAATCTTTTCATGTTACGATACTTCATTCGTATGAATGATGACCTGGTGAATGATCACTTTAGAGTTGATGCCCATGATTTTTTGACCTCGTTTACGAACGAAATTATTCACATTAGTACTTTCGTTCGCAAATGAATCTTTTATATAATGATTCTTCAGTGTTCGTTTGTGAAGGAACCTCGTTCACATGATGATTTGTCATTCGCAAATGAATCTTTGGATGTTTTGTATGATTCTTCGGTTTTCATTTATGAACAAATCTTGTTTACTTGATGATTCGTCGTTCGCGAACGAATCGTTCATATTTAGAGTTTGGCAGTTGGCTTTGATTCGGAGCTCTTCGTTCGTGAATGATCGTTTCCTTAAATAATCTTTACTTATTAACGAATCTTTTCTTAAATGATAGCACATTCGTTCATGACCGAATCATTTTTTTATGGCCTACCTGCTCCTTGCTCTTTGAGACTCTTTTATATCATTTGTTATTCTATTTGGGTAAATTTCGATTTCGAAGTGTTCTTTTTTTCTGTTTTTGCCTCAATAAAATTATACACGACAACGTAGCGATCCGTAATAATTTTTCACGCTTTCAACGTTTGAAAAAAGAAATTTCGCGAAAAAAAACACTCCAAAGCTCGACGTTAATAAACAGCACGTCGCAGGAGGTGAAAAGGGAAAGAAGGGAAGGACATCTTCAAATTACGTAAAAGTTGCTTACCATTAAATCATCGACTACGACGACGACGATTCGACTTTGGTAAAACGACGGCGGAACAAATTTAACAAATTTAATTTGCCAGAAACGTTTCTTGGTCGTCGCTGGTGAAATGAAATTTCTCGCAAATATTCCGACCAAGTGAAAGGTTTTTTTAATGCTTTGATTAGCGAAGCAGCCGTTTAAAATCGTACCGTATCTTTTTAAAGGTCGCCATGGTTTGTAAAGAAGAAAAAAAATATCGAAATTAAATTCTCTATCTGGAAGTACGTACGCCATCGAATTGGAAAATTTATCGTTCGAAAGGCTACCTTCGAGTTGAAGGGATAAAAAGTTGGAATAAATTGATATTGGTTTTACGAGTACAAAACGTTTATTGAGAACGCTGCATCGGAATCGGAATTTGTTTAAGAAAGAGAAAAATTACCGTCTTTTTTGTAGATTTGTTTTATACGTTCGTTTGTGTTTTGGCAAAAAAAAAAAAAAAAGAAGATAGATATGTTCTCGTTCGTTATCACATCGAATCGTATCGTTCAAAGATGAGCAAAAGCGACGTTCGGGAGTTGGGTATATTTAAATATGTTAAGCTCGAGGTTTATTTGTCGTGGAATACTTGAGGGTGCGAGGATCGAAGGGAGGATATGGTATTGAAAACATTTTAGGCGTATTTTAAAGCGATAAAGTAGCTCGATATGTCAAAGGTATATATACAAACGAGTATATCGTATAAAAAGAGGTTTTATTTGGACGTGGTTGCGAATGTGTTAGAGGGGAGGGGGGTAGCTAGGCACATAGGTTTATAGGCAATCCGCCGCGAGAGAAATACGTCGGTGAATTTGAAAATTTCGGATTATTTTTCGAATATATACGCGATAGGTAGTTTTAAAAGTCTTTGATAAAGTTTTCGCTCGGCCGCCTATGAAAACAGATGCGTTGTGAATTAGCATATGTTACGTGAACGCGGTTCTGCTGGTTATTTATGGTGGAAATTTTTTGTTTACCCTTTTGCCGATTTAATTTACAGAACGGATGGGCACGTTGCACAAGCAACCAGCGAAAATTCTACTCGTTGGTATATATTTTTAAAAAGTTATTAGCTACGTAAGCCATATGTGGCTGCTGGGTCGTGAATTAGTACAATGCGACGATTTAAATGTTACCTACGTAGATAGCTAGGTGTAGGAATGGATGAAGGTGTCTTTGTAATTTGAGAGCAAAGAGATGTTAAATTGATGTGGTTTGCTTTTTGTTTGGTTTAGTCCCAATTTAACGTGGAGAGATGTACAGCATTTGACAGTATTGACGTCTAAGCGAAATTCGTTGTTTGATGCGAAGAATCGATTTCATTGGACGATGAATGGTGTCGGATTAGAGTTCAATCATTTGTTCGGATTCGGTGTATTGGATGCTGGCGCTATGGTTGCCTTAGCCAAACAATGGAAAACCGTACCTCCGAGGTTTCATTGCGAAGCCGGATCTGTGAAGAATATTCAGTAAGTAGTTTGATTAGGATTATAGAGATGGGCTATGTGAGTCATTTTGCTATGAATCAGGGTTGGGCAGAATAAAAAAATTGATGTCAGTGTTGCTCAGAAAAAAGATTTGAATAGAATCAGAATCAACCATTTTGATTTATGATTCGAATCAGAATTTTCGAATCAAGGATCATTTTTTTCAATGATTCTGATTTTTGATTCCGATCATGATTCAAATAAAATTTTTTTGATTCAAATCATGATCCAAATTATATGCAACTCTGATTTTTACTTCTAAAATTACAAAAAAATCAGAATCAAATTGAAATCATAAGACGTTCAAATGATTCGAATTACGAATCAAATCCTGACGTCAGTGTTGTTCAAAAAAAAGATTCGAATAAAATCACGAATCGAATCATAATTCGAATCATGCTCAACCCTGGATGCCCCGGAATGAATCGCTTTGTAGTGATTTTCGAACGAGTTTGCCCCATACGTAAGAATATAAGGAGATGAACTTGTGTTTGATTTTTTCCTTGTTATTTTTTTTCAGACCATTTTCCAGTGAAAATTCAATATTTCTTGAAATTAAAACCGGCGCTTGTAAAAATACCGAAACCGAAGTTCGTTACCTAGAACACGTTCAGGCGGTGATAACGCTGAATGCGACTCGCAGAGGAGATATCGAATTGTATCTAACTTCGCCAATGAAAACGAGGTTTGTATGGAATGAAAAACTTTTTATTTTTCGTTCTTTTTTTACCCGTGGTTTTCAAAAGATCATATTTTCAATGGAAATGAAAAAGTTGGGGGTTTTAATAAGAATCGAAGTTCGAATTTTTGAGTAGGTCGAGCAGGATCGAACAAATCGTTCGCGAACGTTTAACTCACTTTTTGGAGAATAATTGTCGAAAATGGTTTCTTGCTAGTGAAAATTGAATGTCGTTCGCGAACGATACATTTAGAAGCGAATCGAATCGTTCGCGAACTATTTGAAAACTTTTAGAAAAAATATTTTGCAAACGTTTGACCCATTTTTGTGCGAAATTTTTTCAATACGTAGTGATGAATCGAGTCGTTCGCGAACTGTTGGCTCATTTTTTGTATTGAAAATATCTGAGAACGATTTCTTGATAATGAAGGATGATTGAACGTTGTTCGTAATCGATTTGTAAATTTTTTATTCATTTTTCAAGCAAAAATGCCTGAGAATTATTCTCAACGAAAATGAATTGTCGTTCGCGAATGATTCGTTCGAAAACGAATGAAATCATTCGTTAACTATTCAGAAAATCTCGAACAAAACGTTCACGAACATTGTTTTCATATTTTTTCAAAATTATCGTTCGCGAACGATTCGTTCAGGTTGAGTCGATTCGTTCGTGAATTGTTTTGACTCATTTTTAAAGTAGAAATGTCTCTGAAAATTATTTCATGGTGAAAATTAAATGTCGTTCACGAATGATTCGTTCTAAAAGTATGAAATTATTCCCGAATCGTTTTAGAAAATTTTGAACAAAATGATCACAAATATTTGATTCATATTCTCCTCTGAACATCGTTTGCGAACGTTCCGTTCCTACTTTTTAAATAATTTTTAAGCAGGGAATGTCTGAGAATGATTTATTGATGAAAATTAAATGTCGTTCGCGAATGATTCGTACAAACCTGAATGAAATCATTCGTGAATTATTCGAAAGAAATTGAAGAAATATTTTCTCCTGATTATCGTTCGCGAACTATTTGTTCAGGGATGAATTGATTCGGTTGTGAATTTTTAAAGAGTAAATGTTTGAGAATCATTCCTTGATGAAAACGAATTGTCGTTCGCGGAATGATTCGTTCAAAAAAAAATGAAATCTTTCGTGAATTATTCAGAAAATTTCGAACAAAACGTTCACGAATTTGTATCGTATTTTTTTTAAATTATCGTTCGCGAACGATTATTTCGTGAACTGTTTTGACTCTTTTTTCAGGCAAAAATGTATCTAAAAATCATTTCTTGGTGAAAATTGAATGTCGTTCGCGAATGATTCGTTCAAAAAAATTAAATCATTTCCGAATTATTCTAGAAAATTTTGAACAAAACGTTCACAAATATTTGATTCGTATTCCCCCCAGAACATCGTTCACGAACGATTCGTTCAGATATGAACCGAATCATTTGTGAACTTTCTAGGCATTTTTCAAGCAGAAATGTCTGGAAATTATGTAGTGATGAAAGCTCAACGTCGTTCGCGAATGATTCATACAAAAATAATGAAATCATTTTCGAACTATTCACGAAAATTTCGAACAAAACGTTCACAATCTTTTGTTTCATATTTATGATTGAATCGATTCGTTTGTGAACTTTTGACTCATTTTTTAAGCAGAAATGTATCTGAAAATTATTTCTTGATGAAAATTAAATGTCGTTCGCGAATGATTCGTTCACAAAAAATGAGATCACTCCCGAACTACTTTGGAAAATTTTGAACAAAATGTTCACAAATATTTAATTCGAAATCCTCTCAGAACATCGTTCGTGAACGATTCGTTCAGATATGAACCGATTCATTTGTGAACTTTCTATATATTTTTCAAGCAGGAATGTCTGGACTCTGGAGATTATGTCTTGATGAAAATTAAATGTCGTTCGCGAACGATTCGTTTAGACCGAATTGATTTGTTTGTGAACTTTTGATTCATTTTTGAAGCAGAAAGGTCCTTGGATAACTTCTAAAATAATAAAGATGGGATGTCATTCATGAACGATTCGTTCACAAACGAATAGAATCGTTCGCAAATTTTTAATCAAATCGTTCGCGAACGATCGACTCATATTTTCCAGATTTTCGTTCGTGAACGATTCGTTTGGAAGTTAATCTAGTCGTTCGTGAACTTTTGTCTCATTTTTTAGCAAACCTGTTTGAGATTCAAACGTAAAATCTTGATATTGAAGATTCATTGTCGTACGTGAACGATTTGTTCATAAATTAATCGAATCATTTGTATATTGAATGAATTGTTCGGGAACGTTCGGCTCATTCTTCTCAAAACAACTAAAACCATTTGTTATTAATAATAAGAAGGGAATCGTTCGTGAACGATTTGATTAATTTTTTATCAAATCGTTCGCGAACTGATGCATTGTATTTTCAAACAAATAAGTTCAGAATCTCATTTATAGTTTTACATGATTGATTTACCTAATTGAACCAATTGAATCGTTTTGCTCGAAGAATCTGTTATTTATTGTTAAATCAGTCATTTTGAGAAAAATATTTGAAAATCGAAACATTTTTCATGAAAATTAGAAAACCTATCGTTTGCAAGTGATAAATGATCGAGTCGTTGAAAAATTTCACTCTCAAAGAAAACTTGAGCATTTTTTAAATAATTTTTCATGAAATAAAAGAACCATTTCACATCTTATATAATTCTATAAATCATCTAATCGTTCAGAAAGACCTTCCCATACAATTTTTCCACCGAATTAATCATATCGAAGTACTCCTACGTACGAGGCGTAAATTTGAAAAATGATATTTCAAAATTATCCCTACGTTGATTGATATTGCTCGAGGGTACTTGGGAAAAATTTCGTCTGGAACATTGAAAATTTAAAATTGCAAGTTGAATTTGACACTGGCGCGGGCTAAAATCGAAGATAAAATTACCTCTCTTAGATAATAAAAATTGACGTTTGATAGACGCGAATTTTTTTTTCTCGTTTGGGAATCTCGTTGCATTTTGAAATGAAAATTCCTCCATTCTCGTGGTTTTTCGACGAAAAAAGTCAACTTCAACCTTTGTACGAAGTTTTGCAAAAAATAAGCGTAGGTTTTTCAAGGTTTGCAATTCCGGCGGGTAAATTTTTTCGTACGAGTAATTTCGATACCCTTTGTGGCTTTTGTATGCAAATCGAGTTTGAATAAAAGCTTGAAACTAGAATTTTGTACGAGAACTTGAAGCGAGACTGGTGGGAGATGAATTCGAACCAACGATTGATTTTTGGTATTTTTATTTTTTGGTCACAGATCGATGATACTGAGTAAACGAGTAAACGACGACGACCACAGAGACGGTTTCATGAGATGGCCATTTATGACGACGCATACCTGGGGAGAGTATCCTCAAGGCGTATGGACATTGGAGGTAAGTCGGCATTCGCTTTGATATTATATATTTAGCCGCGAGAGAGAGCGTTCGACTATAGCGTTATTCTTTCTCGTGCAGGTTAAATTCAATTCGAAAGTTCCACAATCGGGATTCTTTAAAGAATGGACGTTGATGCTTCACGGACCCAGAGAACCGCCATATAACGATCTTCCAGTTAGTGATCCTCATTCTAAACTAGCTATTGTTAAAAAAGCGCACAAAGATCAAAATAAAATGTAAAATATTATTTTTTATCCCCCTTTTTCGGTGAAAAAAAAATTGTTGGCTAAAAAGAAAGTAAAACTGTTATTTTTTCGGTTCTCGATTCGATTTTATTTTTTATTTGTTTTTTCAACAATTATCTCTCTATTTGAAAATTTTATCGACATTTTAATTTTGTGAATTCGTTATTATTTTTATGAGAGCGTCGTAAGTACGCCTACCATTTTTTTTCTAGTTAATTTTACGAAACATTAAATACCGTTTGTTTTATATGTATTTTTTTTCCCCCTCCTACCCGGGTACTTACGATACTCTCAGTCCAGTTATTTTCGGTACAATATTAATCCAATGAAGAAACAAAAGCTTAGATGAGAATTTCTTTTTCGTTGCTATTTTCAGTCTTAACTGTAACTGTCTGTAAAAGTGTTGAATTTTCATAAATATATTATATTTCTCGTACCGTTATAAATATTACTCGTGTGTGGTTTCGAATCCGCTACTGTATCCACATATCAAACTGGTATCGCCGAATGTATATTATGGGACCATTTTTAGACTTGTAGATAACAACGAAGTAATATTGGGAATACATATGGTACGAAATTTTCGAATTTTTTTGGCCCAAAAATAAACCAAAAAGAAGTCATCTTTGGAAAATTACGCTTTTGGGAATACTATAGATAAATATCTAAGTACCTTCATATACATATACGTTCGTACGCGTGGATTTTTTAACAAAAGCAACTTAGTTACCATGTGAAAATATCTAACATATTTTAAATGGCACTCTGCGTATGTCTGTGTATATAATATTGTACTTAAGATTGTGGAACTATGTTATTAAAATATATAGCCTTATTTTGACACTTTATTTTAGATATTTCAATGTATTTTACCAATAAATGTTATCTACACAAGTGCATTGGTATGAACATAATTTTTGGTAGGGGTTTGGGGTGAAAAAATTTGTTCAGATGTCCCATAAAAGTTGAAATATTTAATACGTAATGTATTTACTCATTTATTTACGTATTTAAAAAGATAGCGGATTTTTTCGAAGGTTATCGCCATATTTGGTCGATATCAAATGGAGATTCGGATTTTTTTTGGTACTTGAAATTGATAAGTTGTAGTGATGATGATGATCGCTTGTTGGTGAGCGTTGGAATTTCTGAGCTACGGTTTTTTGTACTAGTATTAGTTGTGTGCATGTATCAGTTGGACGTATACTGACACGTGCGAATTTTTTGATTCTTGTCATCGTGTGACCCTTGGTTGATCATGTTCAAGCTTAAGGGATCCGCTGAGATGCATGAATTTGGTGGTGGAAGTAAGAATAATTTATTGATTTTTGGTTTAGTCGTAGATTTTTAATTTAGTTACGTGTTAATTAGTTATTTAATTGGATTATTATAATATGTTGGTTTTTGGAGTTGGTGTGGTTGGAGGAGAGTAGAAGGGATATTGCTCTGTTGAAAAAATTATATAATTTTATATTCGAACTGAGTTGAGAATTGGAATTATCAAAGTTTTATTTCAAATTTTTTCAAGACCTGTTTTTATAGTTGAAAAATGTGCTGCAGATTGATGAAATTTGATTGAGGGCTGAGGGGGTGGATTACTGCATTAGAACCTAAAAAAAATATGTTTATTTTTTAATAAATTTACCATTTGATTTCAAATTGAAGAAAGATACCAATGAGTACCTGAATAATAAATGAATTACAAAAAAAAAACACAATAATAATTTACAAAAATCATGGATTTTCAGAAAATAGCTTAAAATTGATGGAAAAGCTACCAAAAAAATGTTTATAAATAGTGATAAAATTGAAGGAGTGTATTACCTATTTTCGTACTCCTCTCTTACCGTCATCTATAATCTTTTTCGGGTTGAATCGAAACCTCCCCTTGAATAGATCTTGTGTCAGTCAACCGAATTCAATTGAAGTTGAGAATTTCTTGTTGCCTCAAAATCCCTTCATTTTTCTTAAATTAATATTTTCGCTCCACCTTTTTGAGACTATTTCTGGAGTGTTGGTGTTTTTGAAGTTGTACAATACAAAATTTTCATTTTAGAGAAGAGGGTGGGACCTTGGGGAGAAAGGGGATGAAATTGAATCGAATTTTTGCGATAGCAGAACTTTATTTCCGGGGAAAATAGTCTTATAGAGGGGGATGAAGTGTGAGAATTTCATTCATTTTGGTGTTAAAATGCAAATTTTGAACAATTTTTCACTTTGGATGGAAGATGGAACCTCTAGAAAGAAAAAAAAATGGGAAATTTATACTTTTATAGCATAAAGCAGGGGAGAGGGTGAAAAAGACTTTTGAAAATTGTAAATCGAACACTAATGAAAAATCAAACGTTTGGGAAGGGTAGGATCGAAAATGAAGAAATTTTTCTTGCAGAATTGTGACGAATGTTTGTAATAATAAAAGTGAAAATTTACTAAAATTTTTAAAAAAATTCAATTTGATGAAATTTTCAATTTTGCTGTGCCAAATTTGAAATTTTTTATACCTCGATGCTTGCTGATGAAGTGTTGACACATCTAAAAGTCGAAAAAATGGTCAAAATCGGTCCATATAGGAAAAGCGGAGAACTGTGACAAGGTTTTCTGATTTTAAAAAAAAACTTTAAAAACGTCAAAAAATGAGAAAATATCGATTTTTTGTCCAAAATTTGTTTTTTTCCAAAGAAGTTGGCAATGAGTCAAAAATGTTGAAAAATGACAAAATTTTGATTTTTTTCTGCCCCTTTTGAAATTTTTTCCAAAAATGTTTTGAAAATGTTCAAAAAAAATTAACGAAACTTTCATTTTTTTCTGTTGCAAATTTGAAAATTTTTGGCTTTGATGCTTGATAATACATCCACACTTTGAGCGAAATATTTTGGAAAAAGGTGGTCAAAATTGGTCCCTTGAGAGAGGCTAGAGAGTGGAAACAGGTGAAAACGTTTTTTTATTTTCAAAAAATATTTTAAAATATCAAAAAAGTTTTAAAAATGAAAGAAATATCGGGTTTTTCGTCCGAAATTTGAAAATTTTTTCTGATAAAAAGTCAAAAAAATGACAAAAAATTACAAAATTTTTATTTTAGCATGGGATATGCTTTTGTCATGGGGAGTGATCTCGTGGAAAATTCTTTCACGAAATTCCGTCACGCCGACTTTTAGACATTTTGTCACACTTTTTTGGACTTAAAAAGTTTTTTCTCACCCAAATTTGAAATTTTTTAAAATTTGATGGTTGCTGACACTTCTACAGTTAAAAAAAAATATTTTGGGAACTAAATCAAAATTAGTCCATTGGAAGAGGCGGGAAATCGGTGAAAAGATTTTTTCATTTCCAAAAAAGTTTTAAAAATGATGAAAAAACGTTTAAAAAACGAGAAAATATCGATTTTTTGTCCAAAATTTGAAATTTTTTTCCAAAAAAGTTAAAAAAGAGTCAAAAATTACAAAAATTACAAAAATTACAAAATTTTGATTTTTTTGATTTTTAAATTAAAAAATTACAAAATTTTAGTCTTTTGAAAATTTGAAAAATTCGATGCTTGATGGTACATCTACACTTTAAAAGAAATATTTTGGAAAAAAGGGTCAAAATTGGTCCATTGGAAAAAGCTGGAGATCGATGATAGGTTTTTTCTTTTCCAAAAAAGTTTTAAAAATTTCAAAAAATGTTTATAAAACGAGAAAATATTGATTTTTTGTACAAAATTTGAAATTTTTTTCCAAAGAAGTTGATTAAAAGTCAGATATATAAAAAATGACAAAAAAAATAAAATTTTGATTTTTTCTGTTTTTTAAAATTTTTTTTCAAATAAATTTTTAGTGTTCAAAAAATTACAAAATTTTTATTTTTTCTGACCGAAATTTGAAAATGTTTAAAATTTGATGCTTGATGGCACATCCACACTTTGAAAGAAATATTTATTACTTATTAGTTTTGGAAAAAAGAGTCAAAATTGGTCTATTAGAAGAGGATGGAGATCGGTGACAAGATTCTTTCATTTCCAAAAAAAGTTTTGAAAATGTCAAAAAATGTTTATAAAACGAGAAAATATCAATTTTTTGTTCAAAATTTGAAAAAAATTTTCAACGAAGTTGGTAAAGAATCAGAAATGTTGAAAAATCACAAAAATTCAAAACAGTTTTAAAAATGTCAAAAATGCTCAAAAAAATTACAAAATTTTCATTTTTTTAAATTTTTTAAACCTCGAAGTGGAACATTTTCAAAAAAAATGCTCAAAATTGGTCCTTATGAGACACACGGAAAAACTGTAACAAGGGTTTCTGATTTCTAAAAAGGTTTTGAAAATGTCAAAAAACGTTTAAAAGTGACATAACGTTGATATTTATTCCAAATTTGGATTGAGTTGATAAAAAGTCAGAAATGTTGATAAATGACAAAAATAACAAAATTTTGATTTTTTCTGTCCTTTTAAAAATTTTTCCAAAAAAGTTTTAAAAAGTCAAAAAACGTTTAAAAATGACAAAATATCGATATTTTATCCCAAACTTCTATTTTTATTCAAAAAAGTTGATAAAAAGTTGGAAATTCTAAAAAATTACAAAAATTACAAAGTTTTGACTTTTTTTGCCAATTTCAAAAATTGTTTCAAAATGTTTCAAATTTTTTTTTATTAAATTACGAAATTTTCATTTTTTCTGACCCTTTGAAATTTTTTGAACTTCGCTGTTTGATGACACATCCGCACGTCAAAAGAAACATTTTGAAATTTTTTTTCAAAATTGGTCCATTGGGAAAGACTGCATGACGAATTGTCGCAAGGTTTTTTCAAGGTTGTTCCAAAATAATTCAATTAATTTTTCTAAGTACATTCTCTTATTAATCTAAGTATAAGAAAAAAATTATGTGCTCTTCTCTAATCAATTTTTTTTCTTTTTCAGTTCGTTGGAAAAGCTATAAGCTTCTTTTCGCGATCTCCTTTTTCTTTCTGCATCACCATACGCTCACTTCAGCTAACCCAGTACCTACAGATACAGACGATTTCAAGAGCCTACTCCTGAATACGAACTTGTACATCGATCGATCCTTGCTAATCGAAGAACTAATGCTGCATCAAAACAGCTGCGACTACGTGATCCGACCAAAAGGCTGGGGCAAGACTTTGAACATGGACATGCTACGAAGATTCTTCGACTTGGAAACTTACCCAAACGGTACCATCGTCCCCGATGACTTAAAACAAAACCGCAGTTCACTCTGCCGGACAATAAAACAACCAAAGTTCTGAAACCTTTGAAAATCGCCGCCAACAAAGAAATGATGAAGCTACAAGGTAACCACCCGGTAATATATTTGAACCTGAGTGGTATCGATGGAACTTGTTTTGACGAATTTCAGGCTGGTATCAGAGCTAGCGTGTTCGAGATGTTCAAGAAATTCAAGTACTTCACTTCTTCGCCCAATCTCACCGAATTCGAGTCGGTCTATATGAAGAGATTCTTCACAGGACTATTTTTTTATGACGATATCATACTCAGCATGAATTTCTTGAGTAAGTTGCTGTTCAATCATTTTGGTAAAAAGGTGATTCTACTTGTGGACGAATACGATACTCCGGTGATTAATGCTTATCAACGATTTCACCGTAATAGGCCCAACCTATTCGTGGATGTTTTTTATTACATGCGTTGTTTGTACATTCAGGCGTTTCATTTGAACGAATTCCTAGAAAGAAGGCTAACCAGCGGTGTGATAAAATTACTCCTGTTGAGAGACAACTACTTTTATTCGTTTTTGGATGAAAAGTATTCGAAATATTATGGATTTCGTGAACACGATTTGGACGAATTATTCGCCAACGTTTCGTTTACTCCGGATCGTGAGAAAATCCGACACTGGTACGGGTACAAGTTTCAAGACAATGAGCAATTATATCATCCTGGTAAGATAATGCGATACATTGCGAGCAACGGTACCTTCGATTATTACTGGCTGGATCCTAGATATACCGGCATTGATCAGACGCTCTTATTGGATGACATGCAAACCCATATACGTAATCTGTCCATTGGTCCAAGTGTCAAGTCCTACGCCAATCTCACCAATGAGAGGAATTTCGCCAAAATTAACCCTATTAACCAACACGTCCTTTTACTCTACTTTGGATTTCTAACTCCGTCTAATGGTAAATGGAATGAAACCGAGCAGCAGCAATTGGCCCCAGCTAATTTACAAGTCGAGCATTTATTACAATTCAAGGTCCTCGAATGGGTAGCTGGCAAGTTGAACGTGACTATAAAAGAGTTATCTCAGATGGAGGGAGATACATTGATAGAAAAAGTGGAGCGATTTAGAGATGCCCTGGGGAGACGTGTTGAATTGTTGAGTGATGTGGTATCACACGTTCGGCCGAGTGACAGACGAAAATCTGCCACTATTGAGAACTTGTCTCAGAATGCCTCCGATGGGCAATTTCTTGGTGATGGATTGATGACGAGTACTGAGAAGTCGAGTCGGTAGGCTCGATTTTGTAAAAAGTAGGCTCGATTTTGTGGAATTTGAAATCAGAACAAGGTCGATGAAGTAATCAGATTTGAACTCGATGAAAAATAATCTACGAATGAGATTATGATGATTTCAGATCTTTATGAATTGAAATTGAGCAGTAATTAGCAAAATGATTAGTTCGGAAAATTGTCGATTTAATAAAACTGACTCGCGATGTTAAATAAATTAAATAGGTCATTTTCGTATTGAAAACGTAACTTGGAAAATTGTATCATCTTTTTTGGTAAAAAAACATTTCAAATTTGGGACAAGGGGACGATATTTTGTCATTTTTTGTACATTTTTTAACGTTTTAAAAATAATTTTGAAAATGAAAAAACCTTGTTACCGCTTTTCAGTCCCTCCCAATGGACCAATTTTGACCATTTTTTTCAAAATATTTTTTTTAAACTGCGGATGACTTATCAAGATCTAGGTTCAAATGTTTTCAAATTTGGAACAAAAAAAATGGAAATTTCGTACCTAATTTTTTTGAACATTTTTCACATTTCAATTGGGGGTGGGGATGTTACAAAAGGCAGAAAAAAATCAAAATTTTGTCGATTTTGTCATTTTCCAACATTTCTGATTCTTTATCAACTTCTTTGGGGAAAAATGTCTAATTTTGCACAAAAATCGAAATTTTCTCGTTTTTTGACTTTTTTAAAACTTTTTTGAAAATGAAAAAATCTTGTCAGCGTTCTTCAGCCTCTCCCAATGTTTTAGTTTTGTTCATCCCCTCTCCCGAATATTTCTTTTAAAGTGTGGATGTGTCATTAATAGAGCTTTGAATTTTATGCAGAAAAAATCTCAGAATATGCGCAAATTTTATGCATTTTGAATGGTCAAATATATGCTAAAATATGCAAAAATACGCAAAAATCAATATGGTTGTCTATGGAAAGGTTTTTTGAACTGAAAAGCGTAAACAATAAAAAATTGAAATTAAATGAAAAATCGAGCAGCAATAATCAAAAAAACAATTTTTATTCAAATTTGAACACATTTTGATGGTATTTTTTATAGCTTGGCAATTTT
>FIZU01044371.1:0-16996 GCA_900064475.1 Pseudococcus longispinus
CCCCCTTCTTATCCCGTGCCTCTGGCCTAGCGGCAGTACATGGCACGTGAAAACAACAGGTAACAGGTAACAGGTAAGGATATCGAGATCCCACAATGAAACATCGTTAGCTGTAAGTAGCATAAAAAAATGTATCGGCTTGAATTTTAACAAATTTTCAAATGGTAGGTCAAAGAAGTGGAATATTTTTGAAAATTAAGCTTTTTGAAAAAAGTTCAATTTTGAACTTTCAAAATTTTCTATGCATGATTTTTCATTTACTTTTGACCTTCTCTAAAACTGTAGAAACGGATTTACTCTAAACCTAACGGATCTCGATTTGTAGGACTCCAAAGTCGGGTACCTCAGCAAAAAATTGCAACTGTATGAAAATTTTGAGGCCTCATCTCCCAGCCCCCAAAAGAGTGAGGAGGTGAAATAATCGTGATTATCTTTACCTACCCTATGGGAGATCTTGTAAAAGAATTTGATCAAAATCAGAGGGGATAACTTCATTTTTTCGTCAAATATGATATGGAATGACCCTTCCACATTTTGGATATAAACATGAAATTCTGTTGAATTTTGAATAATTCTTATAAATGAGCCAAATTGAGGGTATTAATTGCGGAGAGTACGAAAAAGAAAATTTTCAATTTAATAATGCCCAATTACTGGAGTAGGTACCTATACCTACAAGATTTGTTTTCAACATTGTTCTTTTTAGAATTTTTTTTGGTTGAAATTTGCATGTGTACCTACTCCCTAAATTTTTATTAGACTGGGTATTTTTTTTGAGAGGACAAATATCCCTTTTATTTTGAAGTTGAACAAAAAATGATTAGAAGTAGGTATGGAAATTTCTTCTTTCAAAGGACAGTGGTGTCCATTCAATGTTTAAGATGAGCAAAAAAGTTTAACCACGTAATGTTTTTTTTTTAGTGGTACCCAGTTATATCCAATTTTGGTGGGTGGACATTTACTCGCCAGATACCTAGATTAAGGCCAGTTTACCAGATAACTTTGGACTGACAAATGAAATCATTTAGCTAATCACAAAACAATACCCGGTACATATAAAAGACTGACATCAAGTACTAATAGTAATGAAAAAGGATCTCGAAATTTTCAAAATTCAAGTACTAATTCGATATTAAAATAATGACAGACGTTAAATGGGCCGAAAGAAAGGAGACGCGTGAAAAAAAAGCACCCGCCGAAAAGAAACACGAGACGAAGAAAAAAAAACACACACGCCAGGACTGTGAAGAGTACCTTATATGTACGATGACAACACTCCTTGCAAGTGTCACCATTTTAGTCATTCTGTTTAACTGCGAACCCACGTACGTCCCTCGATACTGACTCATTTCCATATTTTATTCTCTGCCACTCATGTATAATTCACTTTGAAACCCCGCTTTCGTGTCCTTTTTTTTCCTTCTGCACAGCAAAAAGTAAGAGACCAAAACTAACGACAACGAAATCAAAAGACAGTTTCCTCGCCCTTTAACGCTTTGCTGTTGTACAGGCTAACAACATTGTTTATCAACCCGCTATTCTTCTTTTAAGGCCAAAGAATGGGACAACGAAAAAGGATCGTACCTCATGCCTCGAGAGTTTTCCTCGTACCCTAAGGATAACTTCAATCTAGCCAACTTTTATCTTCTTTTCTTACCTTTTCGATTTAAGTCGGCACCAGAGATGTGGAGTTGAAAAGGGCGACTTTATTCAGTGTTTATTTTACGTTATCGCGTTCTCTTTCCACCATCCCTGCCTCCTATATACACAATTGTTACCGTTGTTTATTTTATTCCTATTGTTATTTTATTAAAGGTCGGTTGGTAAAAACTTTCCCAGAATAACTCTCGTTCGGTTCTCCTTATTTCGATTTTTAGGCGCTAAAGTAATTTTTTTATTGCATACGACTATTTCGGTGGACGATAACAAAACACGAGAAAAAACCACGTTACGAGTTCGTAATGAGTCCGAATAATAAAGAAACGAATAAAACGAATAAAATCATTCGCTAACCTACCGAAAAGGAATACGTGAAAGGAAAGTAAATGCATACAAATAGCGGCCGCAATTCGATCCTATTGGAGATTGCAATCTTTCTCAATGGTAACTGATCAGATCCGAACTAGAGTTATGGTCTCGTTGATAACAAAAATAACCACCCCTTTTTTAAAACACATCTACTCGAATTCCGACGCTTTTTATTGAAAAAAAAAGTAGGTACTAAAAGGAAAGCGAAAAAAAAAACAACAAATACTTGATATGGGAAATTTTTAAAATAAGTAATTTGAACTTGTTACGGTGGTATGTTCTATAACCACAAACTTGTGAAGTACATACCAACGACGTTATTTTTCAGACACCAACATAACTCGGAAGTAGAATAATACCTATATGGTTAAAGTATAAGACGCAAAGATAAAGAATAATATTTGCGAATGAGTTTCATAAACTTTTCTCAACTTTTTTTGACAAGTTACGAATTGACCCATTACATTCTCTCTTGTATGGTATATGAAATAGTAACTTCAACTTTCACCAACTAGGTATAATTTTATTATGTATTCGACGGAGATGTACACTCACCCACGTAGCTATGCTTTCAAAATATCGTATAAAATATCACACTTCTAACAATCTCACCTTCGCCTTTTTGTAACAGCTAACGTATTATCTTACGTATTTCGATGCATTAAAATTAAATTTTCAAAATTACTTTTCTTCGAAAAGAATCCGACATCGAGTACCATTTATTCACCCGAATAAGATGGCTTGACTCAAAATGAGCCACTATAGCTGAAAAACATTAATTTTTGTGTCCATTTTGAAAGTTAAAATTTCAATGTGGTTTTAAAATTTAAACTGAGTTCTAGAGACGAGCAAATGATTTTACCAGTACGCCCTCTATTTTTAATCTTTCGCCTATTCGTACGAGTAGGTACATATTTTTGCCACCGGAGGGGGGGGCTATATGATTTATGCTTCATAATGGCTTTTCATTGAAATACATGTAGAACAAATATGTATGTGCCTACTTGTATTTTGATTTTTTTGGAAGTAAAAATATCTACATTAGCATCATTTCAATATTAAAAAAAAAAAAAATTCTGGAGTATCTCAATAGAAAATGAACTTAAGATTTTTAAAAATGGGAAAATAGTATTTCAAGGTAAGATAATTTTTTAGAATATAACCAAATTTTAAGGATAATTTTAGAGGAGGAAATTATGAATGAGTTGTTCGGAAAAGTTACCACATTTGGAAAAAATGTAAAAACCGATCAAATATTAATAAAAATACAAAATTAAAAATCCTCAGGTTAGGTTAGGTATCGTTTGTTTCATACTCTTTGTAGTGTCCAATTGGGAAGTCACACTGTCCCAAACAGTCAAACGGAATATGGCCTATCTTGTGGCTCGCAGTGTCAATAGTACAAGGTTGAAATGCCAGGTGAGGTGCTCGTTTTATTACTTACAGGTTTCGACGAGATGTAAAAATTTTGATTTCCGTTTCTAGCAAATTTCATAATGAAATTTTTTTTCTTGAGTTAATGATTGTAATTTCCAATTATTGGTCGTACTCGTCTTGGGGAACAAAAAATTATTACTAGGTTTGCCCTGAAGCATCCGGTGAAAGACATGTGAAAAAAATAAAATAAGGGCAATAATCTATATTTATTTTAAAGGAATAAGATAACGAAATTAGATTAAGAAGGATTGGGAGCTTAACAGCTTATGTACTATTTAGCGCGACAGTTTACCTGCGAGTACAAAACTACACTGTTGTAAGTTTCACACTCGCATCACAAACGCGCCGGCACTAATTCCCAACCATTGTAAGAGCTCACACAAAAGTGAGAAAATCATATAATTTCAAACTTTTGTGGGCAACCAACGAGTGGTCAAAAAATAAAAAAAAATGAACATAAAATAAATCAAAATAGTAGGTAATGATAAACTTAGAGTAATCCAATGGGAAACTTATGCTATTGAAAAAAAAAATTATTTAATACATAAATCACGAGAATCTTGAATTCACTAATCACTCGAATCAATCTTCTAGCTCATATCTGAAAAGCCCGTACTGAATAGTCACTTTTACTTTGTCTGATGGAGCCCAAGGCCATGGCCTAAATGGTTTCGCTTTCGTTAGTCTGACAGAATATATATATCTTCATAAAAACCACCTGATTAATATTTTCTAACATAATTACTTGTGATGGGCGACAATCCATAGTATTGAAAAAATGTTGATAGGTAGTAAAAACTATTTTTTCACTATTGATATGAAGTTTGAAACTATCGGTAGTTCCCATCACCACCTTTGGTAATTAATAGTATAAGCTGCAATTCACCAGTAAAACATACAACTAGTGATGGGTGATATTCTATAGGTAGTAGGTACTATCGATGTAGTTCTCATCACTAAAAATGACTAAGAATAGAAAAAAATCCACAACAGAAGAAGAATCTAAAACTTGAGATAAGAATATGAAAATTCATAAGGATAAAATTGAGTAAATGCAGAAAAGGGCAATTTCAAATAGGATGAAAATATAAAAATTCACTTAGAAAAAATTGAAATTTCAGGAGTACATAATAATGTTCAAATTCGGGACCAGTGTAAATGAAATTTGAATTAGAAAGCGCGAATTGCAGCCTCAAAAAATCATTGGGTCAAGCCCTTGAAAAATGAAGCAGCCGGCATAATAATATCTAATAAAATAAGATGAGATGAGGATACAAAAATACTTATATCTAGAAGATATGATGGCAAAATTAGATTAAGAAGAATCGGAAGCTGTGCGGAAGCCCGATTGAGAGATCACGACAATCTTATCCAAAAGCTTATATCGTACTACTCAGTGCAACAGTTTACCTGTGAGTACAAAACGATATCATGGTACGTTTTGCACCATCATAGACTTGTAATCAAAACGAACATCTGGCATTATAAGTTATATAGCCTTGTACTATTGGCACCTTAGCAAGATAGGCAACATTTCGTTTGAATCCATGAAGGGGAGTTCTGTGACTTCCCTATACATCTTGTTTTCATCACTCTTATTGACACGTTATTATTATAAAAGTAACTTTGCGTAGTAATTAGGATTATTATACCTACTCGAACAAATAAACTTTCCCCAACCGTTCAGGGCTGGGGAACTCTAAAAAAGGACTGCGAAAAGAGATGGGATCGAAAAAAACTTTTCAAAACTTATTCAGCAAGGCATCAAAACGCATGTTGATTCGTTTTTCGTATAATTTCAACAAAGTAATCGAAAGGGAATCCAAGGAGATGGGGTTTTATTCAAAATTTTGGAACATTCCAACTTGACCATCAAAAGCACATTTTGAGAAAAAACCAAAAAATGTTATGTTAGGTCATGTTCATTTTTTGCAGAGTATTAGTAGATAAATACCTATTAAAATGGAATAAAAATGAAAAACAATGATTTTATGATGTTGAGATTTTTTTAAACGTTGAAATAAAGAAATGAAAATCAATACTGCAAAATATAATGCATCTGCAGATAGAAATGGTGGACACCTTTTTAAATAAAAATAAGCCAAATACGTCATAACGTCGGTTCTTTGAACAAATTAATTAGAGTTCATTTATGGTTGCATCATTGAAAAAAAAAGCGTACGTAAAATGAATATTAAACTAAAAGAAAAAAATTACGACGCTTTTATTTTTTTATTTTTATTTTTTGTTTCCAGCGTAGCGTACAACGGAAGGGAAAAAAATTAAAAAGACAAGCACCGACACCTTTTTTGGAAGTAATTAGTCGAAAAATGCTGAAAACATAATCATTAGTGGAGAACATCCTGAGCGTGTGTTTTAAAAGTTACGGTAGATATAGCATTGCCCGTTGAGTTATTACCGCAACATATGTGTGAACTTTTTGTGCTTATTAACATAAAGCTGGCGTTAGTTCTCAAAGTCACATAGTGCCCAGTATCTATCTAATTGATACGTTAATTTATGTTATACCCACGCTAAAAAAAAATACTTCAAGCCAACACTGTCCAAAACACTACTGTATAATATACTTGAGAAAACTACAGTAAATTAGGTTGCATTTCGTATTTTGGTCAGGCGATCATTTTACTGTTTCTATTATATCCTCGATTTTGTTACGGCAGGTGCCTATTTTGGTAACTATTTACCGCAGATGACCTAACGAATGGTATTTTTTTTTTGCGGGGTATAGTAAATCTGTCATGAGAATTAAGGTTAATAAAGGGTGAAAGTTTTCATGGTAATAAGCGTAATACGTATAGGTGTAATATATGTGTTGAAACTTACTGGCATACATCGCAACCTCTTTCGATGGAGATATCCGCATGATGACTGGTTCTGATCTACCTTTTTGGTTAACGGAAAACAAACGGATTTCATATTCAATGGCAGGATCGATTCGATCGAGTAGGAAAATTGGAGATCGTCGCTGAGTCATGTTGTAAGCTGGTTGAAGTCCATTTGGTACCCAGATTTCCATTAAAAAATATTGCGGTAACCCACCGTCGAAATTTTCACTACATTCTATTCGTAGTTTAGATGACGTGAGATTGTTCATCGAACAATTCAAAAGCGGATGCGGATGACCTGTAACACATAGGTATATCCATGAAACCTATATTCCAAAAACCAAAAATCAGGATCAAAATATTCGTTTCCAGTGATTTCTGTTTTCATTCCAGAATAACGAATTTTGGTAGAAATTTAATGCAAAAGAGACTTATTGGGGTTGGGGATGCCATCATTTTTTGAGGCTATCGAATGGGTATTTTAATGTATGTTTATTGACTTCCTGAGTCCATTGCTGAAGAATTATTTCATAAAAAAAAAACATAACAGGAACTAAGGGTTACGAAAGGGGCGCTCGACTCAAAATTTGAATTGGACATCATGATATGAGTTTTTTTACGTTTGGAATCCATTTCCGAGGTAATATTGGGTCAAAACGCCGAAGAGGTCTAAGCAAAATAGGGGGAGGTGGAGGACTAAAAATCAACAATTTTTGATGTTATCAATTAGAGCATAAAATTTTTTTTGGAATTTTCAAATTTGATTTTTATGCAATTGAATGCAGAAGGTCCAACTTGACCCAAAATGTCAAAATTATTGTCAAAATTACCACAAAAATGAAATCTAGAGGTCGAAAAAAATGCACTTTCACATTTTATTACGAAATTTTCAAAAATGTTGATGGTAAAGACTTGCCCCTTTGAAAGCCCTTTTGGATGATATTACTTTGAGAATGGACCCGAGAGCATCTTTCCAAGACTATTTTGGTATTTAGCTCAACATTGAAATGGATTTCAGGCAGAAATGGGAGAATCCACAAAAAAAATGTTCTGAATCCAAAAATCCAAATCCAGAACCGAAATGCTTTGCAGACTTTGGAATGAAATTCGAATCCAAAATGAATCGATTCATTTACATGAAGAATCTGGAGTTGAGTTTTTCTAATTTTCTCAAAATTCGAGTAATTCCATCCCATTTGTAGAAAACAATAATTGATTGAAATTGAAATTACCTATTTATTTTTTGGCCAGTACCTACTTCTAGTCTTCTATAATTTTTATTTTATTTCACGGATTCTATGTAAATCTTCAGGTAAATGGATTCCTCAATAAATATATTCAAGAATCCGAATCCTTTTACCTGCATAATCCAAATTCAATCCGAATCCATTGCATCAAAATCTGCAGACTCTGAATTCTCGGATTCAGATTTTGGAAGCCTATCGCGCATTTTCCCATCTCTCATTCCAGGTAAAAATAATCTGTCCACACCTCAAGGGGCATAGTCATGAACCGAATTAAAACAGGAAAGTAATCAATTTGAACATAACTCACAAAATTAATAACCAGCAAAAACTATTCTGTTTGACGTTCTAAATCGTAATGAAAGAAATTCTACATTTTTAGCTGGAGGTAAACATCAGCTGCGATGGGCGGGACCCACCTTGCCGAATGTAAACGACAGGATCCGACACAATCCGAACCTCAACGAATTCAACAATTTACCTACAACCATCCGAACAACACTAACTCACCAAAAACTGGTTTGACAACTTTTTAGCCTCCCCTTTTTTCACAAACCTCAAAGCTACTATTTTTATTAATTACAATCAGCTTGGTCATTTGACATGTTTTAATAAAAATCAGCTAAAATATACATTTTTATATCCAATTCAAAATTTTCCAAAGATTTGGTTTTCGAGATAGGTACCTGATTCCGACCTCTATTCAAAAGGGGGGGGGGTAATGTTGGTATTTGTGTCCGGGGCCCAGTCAAATGAAAAATTCAATATTTTTTGTGTTTTTTAAAAGTAAAATATTCATGGTGTTGAGTACTTTTTTCTTCTTATGAGTAGGTCCTGATCTCATCCAATCCAATCACAACGTTCTAACCAAAATAACTTGAACCGAAATAATAATTCTAAACCATTAACCATATCCTATTACATCTTGAAAATTACCATAATAAATGGTGATTATTAAATCATACTTTACCTGCGGCAACTATCTGAAAAAAGCACGCAGTTTCTTGAGTCCCAACATTATTTCTGGCTCGACAGGATAATGTACCGAACTCCGAATCTGATCTAGGAGTATGGTTTAAAAAAGGAGAACCATGCGTTGTGATGAAATTTGGTTCGTGGACTGTTTTCATATCACCAGAATTATTAAAAGTCCATAAAAATTCAAGAGGAGGAGGATTGGAATCGACTTCGCATTTTAATAAAATCGTTTCCAGTTTGAAAGCGCCATATATTTCATCTCCGTTTGTTTTGCACACCGGTGCATCTAAATGAAAATACAAAAAATATCGTAGATAAGTCTACTAATACTCCTAATTCATACCTAATTTATTTTCTAAAGGGAGCATCATGATGTAATGTTGCAAAAGATACAGATATGAGTAGGCACCTAAGTATTGTCTATAAACTCCAGGCATATTACTTATAGGTACATTTTAATGCGCATTCCTCAAAATTTTAAGCAATAAATTTCCAAGATTTTCAACCAGAGATTAAATGAGGAGGAGGACTATTTTAAATCAAAATTTTAAAAACATTATACCTCAGCCTTCTCCCATTGGCAATTGAAATTTACTCGAATCGAATGCATTATACAGCTACGTACCTTACTGAAAACTATACCCAGAACAACAAAAGAGGAATAATTGCATATTACGAGATTTTCACACACAAAAAAAACCATAACCGCGCATTATTCGATGAAAATTCTCAAATCCATTAAACCTTTTTCCCTATACAAAATACGAGTGAAATTTCAGCGAAAAAAAAAAGGAAACATGAAACGTATAAATAGATGAAAGCGAAAATACTTTAACATGAAAATCCATCAGAATAATGGAAGAAATTTTTGTTTTTTGTTACATATATATTTTTTTGCTGCGTTCTTAAATGAAAACGTATGTAACGCCTCCTTGCGATTTTAATGGATCTTAAATAAGTAATGAAACATTATAACAAAAAAGTTTCATTTTTATTTTTTTTATTCAACATTTCGATTTTTTGTATTATGTAAAAACATAGTAATTTAGGAACAGAGTGAGCTGCGAAATAAGAATAAAAAGAAGAGTAAGACGACGAAAAAAAATCGAGAAAGAAAGGGGAATGAAAAAAAAGGCGAAAACGAGAGAGGCTGCGAAATGTACGAAGATGGCGGAGAGGAAATAAAAGAGAAATGAACGATTTCATCGGCGCATTTCAAGGGTTACCCATTCAACTTTTAAAAGTCGAATTTCGAGGGTTTAATTCAACTTTTGAAAAAACCAAGGTTTTTACAAGTTCCTACATAGGAAATACCTATATCTGAACCTAGTTGTTGAGTAAAATCTATAGATTTATACTTTCGGTAGGCTTAATTTATTTAGCATGCAGTGGATAAAATTTTTACTTACATTTTACATTCAAGACGACAGAATTACTTTCCGAAGCTCCTTCAGTGTTCGCGGCGTAACAAGTGAAATTTCCAGTGGCAGCTTTTTTGATACGTTGCAATATCAAATTGTGATCAGTTTTTATGATATTGGTTGAAATATTATGCGGTATTTCCAAACCCTGAATAAAATAAATAAATCAAGTATGAAGAATATTGACCATTGAACACGAACTGTGGGTAATTTTGCTATTTTTTTTGTCAATTTTTCAACATTCAAGGACGATCGTACACCTTAAAGTTTAAAAAGTTTAATAAATTTGCAAAAACAAATATTTTAAAGAAACAGTTGGCCGCAAATTAGTATTTTAAATTGATTTTTGAACGACATTCAAATAATGATCGAATCATATACTGAAATTGTCAACTAAACCAGGCCTTATTTTACCCCTTCACAATTCGTAACCACTACCTCGCCACATAGGAATAATTAAATAATTAAATTACGACTGTCATGTCACTTGGAGAATTTGTTATTCATAGTAGTTAAGTACGAACGATTTTTAGCAAAAAAATTTAATAAAATTCATTCCATCAATTTTGATGGAATTCGTAAAATGTAATTCGATTTCATAAATCTGATATCTTTCGAAAACGTAGCTAAACAAATATTTCCCCTAATTTTAAATATGTACGCCGGGCAGGCCGTTGTGTTCGTGCATAAAAATAAATCGACGGGCTTTCAATTATCATTAGCAAAGAACAGAAACAGGACAAATTGATTGAATACAATGAACGTATACGTATTGATTATACTTACGTTATGGAACCAGGTTAATTTATAAATTTTGGGATTCGCTCGAATGTAGCATTCAAAGTAAACATCGTCTCCTTCTTTAATGTTATTCGGATCTAAAGAAGATCCTATTTTTAATGTTGCAGTAGGATTGTCTGAAAAAATTGAACTACTTAATTCAATTGTATAGGAAAAAACAAAAAAGCAAAAAAAAAAAACAAACAAGTTAGACATTTTAAAGTGAGTAGGGCTATATTGTTGTATTCCTTTGCTTAGATTTACTCTTAAACTAATGTAAATAGATATTTTGACATTACTGAAGTTTAATTTTTGTATAATTAGGTCTCGAACTATCAATTAGATTAGTTACCTACATAAGTAGCCTAAGCATCATTTTAATCCGAGATAAGAAATACCTACCTACATCTCGAAACAATGAAAGAAAATGAGGAAATGTGATTAAAAGAGATTTTGAAGTAATGACAAGAAGTTCTAAGCTGAAAACTTTTCAACCACGAGTCGAAAATTTTCAAAATTATCTACATACTTCAATCATAAAAAATGACAGGAGACGATGGATTGGGAAAATTTTACAAAAATTAGTTATTTTATTTATTTTCATAGCCCACTCCAATGATGTAGTCAAACAGACTTCCGAGGAGGTGGTTTCAAGCAAAAAAATTTCAAGGTTCAATATTTCACAATTTTATATAGTTATGGAGTCCTCGAGAAAGGAGAAATCCACACCTCACCAACTTCATTCTAACCTCCTCCCCCCCACTTTAAATAACGATCATCTACATAAAATACACAGGTACGTACCTTACCCATAAACATTTTACGCGTAAGTAATTATTTCCGCTGCATACCCTTTCAAGTATTTTCAATATAAAATATGCCGAAGCGTTTTTGCAATATCAAGCAAAGCCTATATTTATTACAGATCCGAAAAGTAAATAAGTACGTCGCTACTCACATTGTACATTGAGACGCCATTTATCTTCTATCGCGCTATTTCCGAGGGCTGGATTTTCTGCTCGACAAGTCAAGTACCTGCCGTCATCTTCTACTAGAGGTCTGAAAGATATTATACTAACGTCGGTCATGTTTCCCTCTGTAAGTGACTGCAAATGCAAATTGAGTTTCATTAGAGAGAGTAAACGAAGCAGAAGTGCTAATGTCATCAAGATTTTTTCCAACTTTTTTTTTCTCTCAAAATACCGAGTGTATAATAACCGATATTTTTCGAGTGCTTACACAAACATGATAAAACATGTATCTACACCCAAAGTTGTTCTCGGCGTCTAGCCGCAGTCGCGTTCTAATTTTCCAAAAGTATCATTTTTTTAATCAATTACGAGAGAACGTTGACTTATACGAACGCCAACCGTAAAGAACGATTTTGAAGTAGATAAAATTTTCAAACAAAAGTTGTGTTTTTTTTTTAAATTAGCAAATAAATTTTGCTTTAAAAAAATTGAAAAAATTGTTCAAAACCGATTTTACCAAAAAAAAAACATTTTTCAAGAACTACCGAGGAAAAAATTAGATCTGATCGTGGGTGATTTTATGATCGAGTATCGAAAAAGGGTGGTTATTCGAACTGAGTGAGCCATAATTTTTATTAAAAAGTTTACCCAGCACTTCGCCATGTATTTTTTTTAGATATGTTAGGTTAAGTTAGGTTAGGTTAGGTTAGGTTAGCACACACCCTAACATAAAATGGCGAAAGCCGTACAACAATCAAATGTTTTTATTTTCCGATAACACAGTATTAAGTAAATATTCTTTTTTAGTTTTGAACTTTTTTTTTTGGCCAATTTTCTAAAATTGTGAGAATTACTACCTGTATAAAATTTTCGAAGCGTGAAAAAGGAATTAAAAAAAAAAGAAAACAATCCAAAATAATTGTACTTAAACAAAAAAAAATGAATAAATAAATTCTTAACCCTTTGAAAAAAAACCCGACTGCAAAAATCTCAAAAGCCAAGCCGCCTAGAAGAAAACTAATAATTCCCAGGAGAAAGAAAATTTCCAGCTCTACAATTTTCAGCCTTTGCATTTGTTTGGTGGCGCTCTTAGTTTGGCCAGAAAATCCATATGTTTATGGGAAATTCACAAAGTCCACCGTTCTGAAAATTAAGAAAAAAAAGTATCTACGCTTTGTAAATTACCCATAAAAATGGAATTTTCAAATTTCATCACATTTTTTGAATATTTGTTTTTTCATCGAGTATCCTTTCTCTCAAAACTAACTTGATGTAGGTACCTACTTTGATACAAGTTGGAATTTGAGAAAAAAATCAAAGCCCCTTCCAATGCAACTCGCAATTCTCACCCCTTTATAGTCCATAATACAATAAAAAAGTGGTAAAATTACAAATGAAATCACGCGAAGAATCATGTTATTGCCCCTACAACTGAAAACGTTGGAAAACATACGCACTTGTATTCAGAATGAGCTGCCTAGTTACTGGATTGAAGGAGGAACTTAACTTATGAAACACCCTACATACGATCAGATCTAATTATTTTGTTCCTTAACATGGAAAGTGGCAAAGATCTTGAGTATTGTTTTTATTTTAGACTAACTTCATAATTAAGTAGATAAGTCTAGCTGTAGGTATACTTTCAAGCTGTAGATATGTACGTAAGTATACGTGCAGTATTGGAACAATAAAGATACGTGACGATTGTCTAATACATTAAGCTATACATAGGCATACCAGTTATAAACTTAAGTTCGAATTTTTAATTAAGAAAACGATCCTTTAAATTGGTGTCGGCGTTTTAAATTCAAAATGCTCTGTTTCAACAAGGATAATATGATTTTAGAAATTTTCTAGAGCTGAATTTGCAGCGGGGCTTAAGCGTGATGTTCTTAACGGTTGTTGTTCGTATACGAATCCCAATTAGATATGTGTCACAAACAGGAAACGAAGTTTATTTATTCAACTTATTTACTTTGCATATTATACTTCGTTAGTTTCAATTAAAGTTTACATTTCCGGCATGTAATAAAATTTCAGTTTTGCGGGTTTTTAATAATTTAGAATACAACCACGTTTCTTAAACGTAAAAGTCAGCAAGGTAAGGGTAACTTATTCGTTTAAGATATAAAACTTTTTTATAACTTCTTAGCCCCATATACTCGCAAATTTTAAATTTCAAAGGTTTACTTAAGGTGTAACGTGTCAAAATATAAATTTCTTCGCGTTGTTCACTTTTATACTGATACATAAATGTGTAGGATATGTTCAAAAAAAAAATCTGTACGTATACTTACACTTTTAGCAACCTGGGTAATTTGTCGGCTACCCAGCCACCACGTTATATGAGCTGACGGTTTAGATCCATAACATCTGCATTCTATATTGAAGGATTTTTCTGCTGATAAATAGTCTTGCTTCGTTGTAATATTTATAAATAATGGTTTCACTGTATCATGTATTTTTAAACAAAAAATAATGACATTCGTGTACCATACCAGTAAAAGCTTATATTATTGCGATTGTTTGTAGCGAAGTAATTTATTGTCCATCGAGTATATATTAATATAGGAGCGATTTTATTAGTCATTACTTCATTAAAGTTTTTCCCTATATTATAGTATCCTGTTTCCGCATTAATTGCGAATTCGCAACCGAAAGGCTCTTTTTAGAAACTGTTATTACCTACATAGATACCCATATAGCAAAATATAATGTGTAGGCTTTACCTACACATATAGCATTATATAAGTATCTACCTATTTGTGTTCCATACCGAAATGTTTTTCTTTTCTCATTTTTCTTTATTATCTTTCTACGTACATATAGATATCAAAATAGCAACCAAAATATTTTCGAGTAAAACCACATAAAGACCAAATATAATCGCCTTAAAAAAATGGACATTGCGTATAAATAAGCAAAGCTAGGTAATATTTAAAATAAAATACGTAATTTCAACTCACAATTCATGTTCACAATTATATTTCTGGTGATTGCGGTAATATCATTTGTATTGGAAGCGTGACAAGATAATTTTTTATCTTGATAATCCCTACTCAGATTTGGAATTGTTAATGTTTTAGTGGTAACTTTAGATGAAGAACGATATTCCGCTTCTCCCGGTAGTAAGCTTTCCTCGAGATACCAATTGACTCGTGGCAATGGTTTGCCTAAAAATGAGATAGTATTTACAATGCCTATATTGAAGATCGTGGGTATTCTACATATACAGGGTGTTTTATAAATGAAGTGTATTCTTCGATTTGGTAGGTAGGCAATCCATCTTTAGTACAAACATGTATGGTTGTCAAATTTACAAATTGCAGGGGTAAAAATACACTTAGTCGTATCTTATGCTAATAATTTAAAAAAATTACGAAATGATCAAATTTCTATCATTTTGTTGAAATTCATCTAATCTTATTCGAACTTTTTTGCTGAAAAAAAATCGTTTTTACTGGCGCCAACTTTAGCTTCGTATCTTGCATAAATCCAAAATAGAATGCACGTTGAAATTTTCATGAAAAGTCGTTAAAAAGTACTGAAAAATTGATAAAACATTACCAAAATTGTTTCAAATATGTCAAAAATTTTCAAAAATTTGCATAAAAACAGAGTAAATTTCAAAAAAATTGTCAATTATAAAATTTGTTACAAAATTGTCAGAAAATATCAATTTCGATTCCCCAATTTCGAATCGTAGACAGTTGGAAATACAATTTTTCAATTTATTTCGAAAGTTGAATGTAGGTACAGGTAGAGCGAGAGGTACAAAAATCATGTCTAGACTTCAAAGCAACCCAGTAAAAATTTCACCCCTCCCAACTCAACGTGTACTCCCTTCCCATACATACAAAGTCACACAAGTTGAATTGCAATTTGATTAAAGTATTTATATACAGGGTGTCCCAGTTAAGAGTGACCGCCTTCTAACCGGTAAGTAAGTAAGCAACCAAACTTGAACCCAAGTAGATATGTTTGCCTACCCTTAGAATTCAAGGGGCAAAGTTATGCTCATACAATTTTTTTTTTGAAATCTTGTTCATCATTTTTTATTGATCTATCATAAAATTTTTACTATGATAGGTAGAGGGTTGCGGTTTGCGCCATTTGAAGGAGCAGTTATTCTAGTTTTTTTTCATGCAAAAGGTTTTTGGGTTAGTTGATCAGGAAACCCCAATCGCTAATAAAATATTCAAAAAAAAAAACGAAAAAAATGTAAATTTTTTCTCAACTTTATTGAAATTTAAAAAAAATTGCATATTATTAACCTATCATTATTATGAACTCAATTTGTGTAAAAATGCATGTTCTTTCCAGTGGTGCAAGCCGTAACTTTCTATCTTGTTTGAATCAGAAGTTATACGTGGTTAATTTGAAGAAAAAGACATAAAAAATGACTTTTCTCCTCAAATTTTAAAATTTGTTCAAAAAAATTGGGGTTTCTCGATCAACTAACCCAAAAACCTTTTACATGAAAAAAGCTAGGATGAATGCTCCTTCAAATGGCACGAACTGCAACCCTTTACCTACGATAGTAAAAATTTTATGACAAATCAAAAATGATGATCAAGATTTCAAAAACAATTTCCAATGAGCGTAACTTTGCCCCTTTAATTCCAAGGGTAAGCAAATATATCTACGTGGGTTCAAGGTGGGTTGCCTACTTACTATTCCGGGCGGTCACTCTTAACTGGGACACCCTGTATACATCAGTAGGTACTCAGTAATTCCAAAACTTTTAAGAAAGAATTATATGGATATTCTAACCCAAAAATACCCATGATGCCAATTAAGCATCATTATACCATTTTTCAAGGATAATTTAAAAAACAACTGTTTTCAAGTTATTCTTTTAAACATCAAAAGATTGAAAAAACATATTTTTGAGGTATTTTTTCATGAAATGATCTTAGCCTAATATGGAATATTTTCACCCAAAATGTCAAAATGATCATCGGAGGCAATCTTCAACTCTACCGCCATTTCTAAAAAAAAAACGTACATGATACATTTATCTTCATTTTTGACAAATTATCGGCAGTATGTGAATGGGTAACATAGCAACACAATACAATATTCATTTTTCTTGGAGCGCAAAATGGAGTGTTGTCAATATGATTTTATGAATTTAATAATTCCGGAATTTAAGAAAAATAATTGGTGAACCTGGTAAAGGTTAATAAAATCATTGATTTTATAGATATGGACTGCTAGCGATGAATGGGGCCATTGTTAAATTCTGGCTGAACATCCCACCGCGTTCAACAACGAGTTGCTACTTCGTC
>FIZU01044377.1:0-10414 GCA_900064475.1 Pseudococcus longispinus
ATTACTTGATTAGTTTCGATTTCAAAATGTTTACTTTTGAGAGCTGGGTTCAAACGGGTGGGACGACATGTGGGCCCGAGATGGCTTCACGTGAGCCTGGGCTCACCTGGCCACCCCCTGGCGACGCTACTGCTCCCCCCCCCATGTTACCACGGGAAGTATTTCATCGTATTTCAAAAAAACAGGCACCTAACTGAATCTTTACAAAAAAAAAATTAGCATCCACTTTTCATCAAAAAAGTAACCAACCAAACGCCAATTTTTATGATTGATATGAATATAAAAAATTTTTGCTTTATATTTTGACATTGTAAAAATCGTTAACATTTTTATAATCATTCAAGAATGGATTAAATCGGTCAAAAAATCATGAAAATTGTTGAAAATATTGCAAAAAACTCTCAAAGTTTATCAAAAAAATCATTCAAAATATGTAAAACAGTAAAAAAAATTATTAAAAATTGTCAAAAATCAATAAAAAATATTGTAAAAACGATTCAAAAATGATAAAAATTGTTGAAAATTTCGTAAAAATTGTTAAATATTTCATAAACTGAAAATCACTAAGAATGCTGTGAAAACGATCGAAAATTTTATGAAATCAGTTAAAAGTTTCGTAAAAACTGCTAGAACTTTCACATTTTTCAAAATTTTTATGATTTTTTACTATTTTTACGAAATAATATGAAAATTTGAGAATATTGCAACCTTTTTTATGGAATTTCAAGCACTTTTACATTTTTCAACGATTTTTAGGATCTTTTGACAGGTTTAAAATATTTTAAATGATTTTCATGAAAATTGCAACACTATTTTAAATACTACATTCTACTTTAAATTTTCAACAAAATCATTTTTTTTTTTATATATAATTTAGAATTTCTTTTTAATTTTTTATCAATTTTTTTAACTTGAAATTCATGAAAAATTTCTTTTCAATTTTTTTATCAATTTTTTATAACTTGAAATTCATGAAAAAAGTAACGAGTTACAATATCGTTTTTTTCAAATTTTCGAACACTGATCCCCTCCCCTCCCCTCCCTTCTTGCTACCGAGGGAAATATTTCACCATATTCCGAAGATAAAAAAGAAATTAAAATATTTCATTTTCTATATTTTTTGGTGATATTTCCTTTGAAAAGAGAACAAATTATTTTTCAAACCGATCCAAAAATCATAATCGAGACCTTTTCGAAAAATTCCAACTTCAATCTCAAAAAAAACAGGAATTTCTCAATTCGATCAAATCATCCGAACAACTTACGGCTCCGGGACCGAGGAAGCTCGAATGAATTTCATAGGCCCATTTACGCATCTCTTTGCCAGTGCCCTCTTTATACAAATGAGTAACTAAATAAAATAACTGCAAGAAAAAAACAAATAAAAATCAAATTATCTCTGTAAAATTATTCTACCAATGGGAAACATCCATTATCAAGAGCAAGATACTCACTATACTAGAAGGATCACTATTAGATATCACATAATTAAGGAAGACAGCTAAATGAGCATTATGATTATCCATTAATTTCGTTATACTCTTGAAAGGACCATGTTCTTCTAATTGACTCTGCGTAAAGGGATGAAAAAAAATTATAAATCATTCTTTTTCGTCAATTTCATTCCGAACCAGGATCATGGTCCAACTTACAATATCTTGATCAGACATATCATCATCCTCCATCGAAATAATGGTATTGTGCAATAAACTCGAGCCATTCGGAGACGACGAATCCAATCGAAAGGAAGAACTCTGCAAAAGCACGTAAAAAAAAATTACGTTAAAAATACCCATCATCGTTTCGTCGGTCGGGCCCGGGTCATTGAAATTATTCCGACACGATTACTCGACAATTAGGTGATTACTTACATCTCTTCTACTCCCTTCATCCATTTCATCCGGAGGCGGAGGAGGTATCGGAGGCGATGGCACAGACGTCGCGCCGCTGTCTTGTCGTTGCTGCGGCGTACCATGATAAGGAGGTGGCGGCGTACCGGGCGGCGTGCTGGTCAGAGGCGACTCCACACTCCATGATACTCCTCCTTTGCTCCTCTTCATCGAACTCAGATCGCCCAAAGATTCGGCGTTCAACAGGCGTTTGGCGGCGTTCGCTGAAAAATAACATCCGTTAGAACTTCCGATTTGGTCCGACGAGTTATCGTCGATGGTACCGAGGTGGAATTCGAATCGTCACGTACCCATACTATTGATCTTATCCGGATTGGATTTCGTTCGTTGGTGATGTACCGGTACCGGCGAAGTGGGTGACTGTAACAAGAAAACCATCGGGTTATTACCTTTTTAACACGTTGTTGATAGGTTGAAATATGGTATCACGTCGCACGTGACTAATCCGAAGGGAAATTGTATCTTTATCACGTTCACACCAATCGACTCATGCGATTAATTCGGTCGTTGTTAATCGATTCGATAACAAAGCGTTAATATACAGAAACATAGGTACGTTTCGGGTAAGATAGCTATAGGTACACATTCGACATTCTACACATCGATCTTGAACCAATTCAACATACGACACAATGCATTTCTAACGAGAGGAGAAGGAAAGGCGGCAATCTGATGATTTCGAGCAAAGCATAAAGATCTCATTACCCATAACGAGAACATCCTCATTCCACCCCGTACTGAGAAAGCTCCGGGGTCGTCGATGACCAACAAATCACCACCGAGACTCGACCTAGCACCAGACACCACCGATATTTCGTATTCAACGCGACCACAGAGAACACTAGACCAGGTAAACGGACCGTGGACACGACGGTCGTCGCTCGATTCGCAAACTGACCAACGGAACACACTAAACACCGTCCAATCGTACTCGATCGATTTATACGTACACAAAATACAATATACAAAGCACACATTCCATTTTATAATGTTACGTAAACAAAAAGTAAACGACTGTTTATTTAAACTAGCAAAAATAACCTACGCTCCTTCGTCCATCCGTGTACGCACCCATAGAGTACATATGTAGTGTACATACGAGATCTACACGTATACGTTATAAAATTTCGTAAAAAAAAAAATAAGAAAACCTATAAAAGAAGAATACCAATCGCCAAATACCCATTCGACAAAAAAACCTCTGTTTTTCCTTAGCTTCTTTTTCAACTTCCCGCCTTCGGTATCGTAAACAGACGATCCCAGGGGCAAGAGGAAGAGTATCCCAGCCGAATAATAAAAATTTTGCACCAACGTTACTAAACATCCCAAATTTAATTTACTTAGTCACCGATTTAAAATCGGTACAAAATTTCCAACGCGATCATTGGTCGATTAACCTTTAAATTTTCCCATTTTATTTTGCTACCGGTACGATGGTCACATTCGAGACGTTGTCGTCATCAGCATTTTAAATTCGTCCGCGTTTACAAATAAACCGAGTACTCATTCGATAAATTTAGTAACTCCGACGATAAAATTTCGATAAATATTGATCGTCGTAGTACATACGAATGGAAATTGCACCGTGTGAAAAAGAAAAATACTCGTAAGAGCAAAAATCGCCAATTTATCGAGTGACGTAGCCTTACGATTGTACAATCGTTATACTTTGTATTTACATCGTTTCGAAATGAGGATGTTTTTGCCCAATACGAGTATTTCGAAGCGAAAAAATTACGTATGCGAAGGAACGTGACATAATCGAGGCATTAAATTGATTTCTAAAAATAATAATCAAATATAAAGGGAATTTCGAGCTTATTGAATGGATCAAAACAGTCTGTTCTGAAAAGAAGAACGAATTATTGATGCATAATACGAGATTGAAAGGCGAGGGGAGGGGGGAAAGAAACGGTTAGAAATCATTTTTAAGGCAATTTTCCAATTTTTCACGAAATTTTAAACCATTATGACAGGTCACATCAATATGTTCTCAACATGGATGGATACCCACTGTTTTATTCTGCATCAGTGAAAGATCAAAAATTACCAATACAGAGTTGCATGGATCAAAACAGTCTGTTCTGAAAAGAAGAACGAATTATTGATGCATAATACGAGATTGAAAGGCGAGGGGAGGGGGAAAGAAACGGTTAGATATCATTTTTAAGGCATTTTTCGAATTTTTCACGAAATTTTAAACCATTTTGACAGGTCACATCGATATGTTCTCAACATGGGCATCACTCTTTTGTTTTGCATCAGTAAAAAATCAGAAACTACCAATACTGAGTTGCTCAGGTTAGGGCAGTCAGGGTCAGGCCAATGACCAGTATTTTCAGGTAGAAAAAATTTTGTGAATTTTCCTTCCTTGCAAGATATTTTTCAAAATACGTACAACACTGTTTCGTTTTTTTTTGTTTAATCAAAATTTAAATGCTCAAAAAATGACGTTTTTTGCTTTTCGGAAAAAATTTTCAAAAAAATTTCCCCTGTGCTTTGCTGGGACTCGAGCCCTTTTTGTTTTTTTTTTTCATCTTAACGTATTTTGGATAATTCTTTCAAAAATCGTAGTATTTTTTACATGGTTATGTCTTATGACTTCCGGAGGGGGAGGGGGTATCCTGGAAATTTGGGCTTCGTGAAAAATTGTCTCGGAATTTTTTTAGCCTGGATAACTTCTTGGAATCGGAAAAAATTGCATAGGTTCAAAAGAATTTTTGGACATGAAAAAATTTATAAGACGAGCACGTGACTTTTTTGAATTCTTGGAATTGAAAAAATTCAGAGATTGCAAATGATTTTTTGGATTTTGAAAATTTCAGAGAATCCAAATAACATTCAATAATTCATATTATGTTTTCCCCACCTCGAAAAAATCCATTTCAAAATTGTTCAATTTTATTGAATTTTAAGGCCCAGTAGCAATTTCATTCGCCCTGATAGAAAAAATTTAGACATGAGCCAGCTAGAGTTGCAGCAAAAGAATCCCCAGTGGAATTAAATAAAAAATCAATAAAATTGCCCGATTTTCTAGTAAATTACGAGTATACACTGATTTTTCATCAATTTTCATAGATTTTTGTAGTAATTTCTCACACTGATATCCTTTCAGTGAAATGTTTCCACTAATTTTTCCCTATGACAGGCTAAAAGAGAGGGGTGGCAAAATAAGTTGAATAATTAAAACGAGCAATGGACAAAATTGGGCAAAAATAAATTTCAGTTTCATCTTTGATCAATTGGATGAAATTTTGTGCCACATTTTGACCTATTGTAAAGATACAAAAATGATCAGAAAATCCCCCAAATGCCTAAAATCAGGCCACACTGATTGAGACTTGAGAGCAAAATTGAAAACTAATTCCAAAGTTTATAATATCGAATTTAGTCTGAAATTTTAATTTGTTTCAGTTTCGATACAGTCACAAGACTATATTCTAAAAAATAGAATCAAGGAGGAGGGGGGGTCTCCCTTAGGCTGACGTTTCGATATTTTTCAACGTAACTCCAACTCTAATGGAGCTTGAAAAAAAAATAATAGCTCGTTGGAATCAGCGTAACTTTCTTCACCATTTCCCACAGAAATTAATTTTTCAGCATTATTACATTGTTCAAAAAGAAATTGTTTATGCAAAAAATCGCGAGTTTGCAGATTTACCCCGCCCCCCTCTCACCCCATACAACTTCTAACCTCATGAAGCTGGAAAAAATTGAAGGTTTCGTTGGAATCAGCGTAACTTTCTTGACCATTTCCCAGAGAAACCAATTTTGTAACAATAAGTTTGAGAAATATTGTGTGGGAGGGTAAGTAAAACTGGGTCTTTACCCCTATTTTGTCAAAAAAAAATTATTGAGCCCAAGCGAAGTGGGGGCAGCCATTTTGCAGAAAAGTACATTCAAATACTAAAATTTCATTATTTTTTCCCACATTTCAGTTGAAAAGTAGGGTTCACACGTCTTCAGGGTGCCTACATTCTACAAGCTTTGTTTAAAAAAAAATCAATGACTTTTTCAATTTTTATTCAAATGTTGATACACATCTTCCCCCTCATTTTTAAAATTTTTTTTGTTCAGATCAACATCATCATTAGTCACGAGAAAAAAATTCCAAAGAAAAAATTTCTTATTTATAGATAAAAATCACAGAAATCAACTGAAAATGTTGCAAAAGTTGCAGAAAAGTCGTGAAAATTGCCTGAAATGTTGTGAAAGTGGCTCAAAATTTCATAATTTTTCGACATTTTCAATGATGGTTACAAAATTTAGAACAACTTTTTATTATTTTTAGACAATTTTAACCACTTTTTCACAACTTTTGCAGTATTTTCAGCAATTTTAACTAAAAACTGAACATTTTTTGCAACTTTTTGGACAATTTTCAACTTTTTTTACAACTTTTGCAACATTTTTAGTGACTTTTAATGAAAACATTGCACAAACATACGTCACAGTTCTAATAATCTGATTTGATATTTAGTTGAGCATTTCAACATTGAATGTTTCTTTCTTAGAAATTTTTTGTAAATTTACAAACATTTTTTTTGAAAATTCAAATGAATAAAATGATGACCAAATCCGAAGTTTTTCCAATAAAAAGTCGAAACAACTCGACCTCAACAGTAAAATCATTGACTTTTCCATGACTTCGTAATTTTTAGCGAAATCATTGACTTTTTCCAGATTTCCTTGACCTCTTTTTGAAATCATTGACTTTCCTTTGACTTCCTCGACTTCATTGACCTGTAGACACCCTGCACTTGAATTGTTAGAAATGGGGAGGGAGTATAATCAACGTTCCTTACGTTATTCTAGATTGAGTGATTGCTCACATTGTATTTCATGAAGTTTTTGATTTGCAACAACGACATATTTATTTGGATCAGGTCACTAGATCGTTCTACCCTTCAAAACAATCATGGAAAACTGAAATAATTTCAGTTTCAGTTTCGGTTTTCAATTTTTCTGGTTTCAGTTTCAGTTTTCTATTCCAGTTCAGTTCAGTTTCAGCTAATTTCTTTTTTTTTTAGTTTCAGTTTCAATTTTTCCAATAAAATTTTTTAAAAGAAAAACCGAGAAAATTACACGAAATTGAAACGAAAAATTCGTTAACACCCAAAACAAAATGGTAGAAGTCGATTCTGCCTCCATTTCTAGTACCCTATGCAATCTTCTGAGACTCCCTTCCCATGTTAAAATACGCCACCGATTAAAAAGAGGTACAGAATTTACTTTTGCCATTGATTAAATTTAGAAATGTCACAATTCTATTGCAGAAACGTAAAAGGAACCTTATGATAACGTTATAGTAACGAATTCGACTCGAGAATTAATTTCAAAAACCTAATTTTGATATGTTCTATCATTTATGTAATTGACGAATTTGAAAAATATTCCTCCGGCATCACAAAAATGCCATTTATTCAACTCAAAATTTCTGCAACCCGAAAATTTTACCTCGCGAATTTGAAATTAAATGGTAACAATTTGAAAATAAAAAAATTCAACAATTTCACACACATTTTCCACATTTACACCACATCAGCCTCCAACAGCAATCCACAAAGGTATAAAGCCACCACAATCCACTTAAACCATGATACCATCAGCCATCACCATAGAAAAAAATACATGCAATTCGATAAGATGACACAATATACACAAATAGCCACATCACTTTCACACCAGCAAAATCACAATTACATCCATCTACATGACTGTCAATTCAAACCCCTTCAAAACGTCACAGAACAAGCTCACACCCAGCAGCGCCCTGATCACCATGCCGCATGCATTAGCTCCCTTTTTGGTTTTCTTAATACTAACATATCGTACTTACGCTCAGATCTGTACAGACGACTGAATCTTGACATCCATCGACGTTATTACTATTACTGTGCAGATATTGCCTAGGAGGTAAAGGCGGAGGAGAGGTTGTAGGGGACAGACCCAACACCGGAGAGGTTACAGTGCGCGGATTACGAGATGGCAATGGAGGAGGCGATTCTAAATTCGATTCGCTAAAGTTTGTGGAAGCATTCGACGTAGGCGTCGAATGTACCCCTAAACGTGACGGAAGGGTCGATAACGGAGGAGGAGGAGGAGGAGGAGTCGCGAGAAGCTGAAAGCAAAATAAGCATACACTGTACATTAGTCTACGGAGTGTGTACGGTGGCGAGGGGCACAAAATTAGGCCACGGAACCGGTTCGGGTTCGTAGGATGATTTTTGTCATTTTTTACAGTAACTAGATATGAATTGGTTTTTATTATCATTCGACAGTTCAAAGGTCTGATTGATGACAAGCCAGCGTGAATGGCTTCTTCAGGGGGAAAAAGCGATCGAGATGTGTACAGTATATGACGTGTAAAGCCAGCGTTATAATAACCTAGTAATGTAAATGTAACCCTTGATACCTCATTGTGTGGTGCAAGCGCCATATCTATGGTCAATCGAAGAAGACGCCTTTTAACGAGTTAGTTTCAAGGTATACCATAAAAAAAAAAAGAGGTTACCAAGGATATATCCTTTCGTTTAAGTGTTTCAGTGTGTATATGTAATATACTTTATACATAATACTCGTGGGTGTGCGTGTATGATACATTTTCTCTCGAAAAAATTATTAGAGAGAAAAGAAATTCCTCGCGGAAAACCCATTTCCAAATTCCAAATCCAAAAAATAAAAAAAATATTAACAGAATACAAACGTATTTGTGTGCATATCGCATGCTCTAGTCTACTTACAATTGCGCATGCGCGCAGACTCGCCGCGTCGGCGCAGTACAAAACGAACTCGTAAGCGCATGCGTCAACTCTCATGTATGTAAACAATTCAACTCGTTAACGCGCACACGCACACACAAATCAAACAACTATCAGATTACGCAGCAAACAAGGAGTTATTGTGGTAACAATAGCTACGATATGTTTCGATTCGAATTAAAAATTTCAAAGAAGCGCTATCTATGTCATATCAAGGCTGCCAAAACAACCGTTTAGGAAATACAGTCTTACTTGTACATCGATAAGGCCGTTGTTTGGAGTGGACGGTAACGTATTGCAGTTTGAGTTGGAAGTGTTGATTTGTAGTTGGTCTTGTAAAGTCCGCAGTCTGCGCTCGGCTCCGGTCAAATCGCGAGATATTTGTTTCTCGCTTTGGGGATCCGTGCATTTGACCAGTTCGCTGCGTAGAGCTTCGATGTAGCGTTGTTCTTTCTCCACCATCAGACGAAACGTTTCCAGCCTTTGGCACTCTAATTGACGACGTTTTTCGTGCTGCAATATCAAAAAAAAAAAAAAAAAGAATAAGCGAAAGAAAACTTATAAAACGTGTTTGGTCGATATTACGAACGTATTTCGCTTTTTTTTTTGTTGTAGTGTTTTATTTGGTAAACACGAAGTGTCGATTAATAAAATGGATAGAAAGGTAGGTGGAGAGGGTGTAGAGACGACTATTCTGAAAAAACAACTCCAGAACTATAAATTAGCCCACTACACGAATCAAAAAATTGCACGAAATGAAAAAGCTCGAAATCGTTCAAACTTGAAATGCAATTATGCCAACTAATTACTCGAAAATTTCCCAATTTCTCACTCCAGCGTGGAAAGTAATTGATAATAGAGCGGGGATTTTTATAAAATGACATGTTTTTTTGTGTTGAGGATGATTGGGCTTAATATCAGGTATATCTATGCGATTCATAACATTTTTTGTAAAATGAATCGTATTTGATTAGGCATATTTCGTATATTTCTGGCTTAAATCTGTATTTTAGCATAGGATATGCTTTATCTATGAGTAAAACCGCCAAAAACGCTCGACAGATTTCGAACGACATGCTTTCGACTACTGAAATTTAGGCATTTTATCAGACATTATTAGAGTTGGAAAATTTTTTCAGATTTCCATTGACTTTTTGAGCTTGGAAAATTTTATTAGAAATTAGGGTCTTTTCGAAATTTTGTCAGGCAAATTTCTCGGACAAGAAAAGTTTCAGAAATTGATTTTATGATATTTTGTCAGACCTTTTTGGACTTGGAAAATTTTTTTAGAATTTCAAATGGTTTTTCAGACTTGAAAAGTTTTTGAGATAATACTGACTTTTAGACATTTTGTCAGATTTTTTTGGACTTGAAAATTTTTCAGATTTCCAACGATTTTTTGGACTTTAAAAATTTTAGAATTAATGCTGATTTTTAGACATTTTGCCAGACAAACACAAACTTTTTGAAATTTGAATTAGAAAAAAAGGGGGTAGGTTGATGCATAGAAATGATTTGGAAATGAAACAAAGAGCAAAAGCATATTCTATGTTTTCAAATTTTGATGGTAGTATGAAAATAGAGGGAGGGGGGGTTGGTGTATTTTAAATATTTTTGGTAAATTTTTTGTTTTTTGAGAGAAAATGATACATTAAAAAAATTCCATGAAAAAATTTAATTTTTTTGATATGGATATGTCTAATGGCTGGGGTCAATCCTAAAAAAGAGTCCATTTTTTTGTCC
>FIZU01044405.1:0-12134 GCA_900064475.1 Pseudococcus longispinus
GACAAAAAATTTGGACAAAAAAATGGACACTTTTTTAGGATTGACCTCAGCCATTGGACATATCCATGTCAAAATGTGAATTTTAGGGGAGAAGCACCGCTCGAAATTTGGGGGATTTTAAATATGTCATCAAGAGCATCATTACCAACAACTTTGTGGAAAAAAATCTTTGCCCCAAATTTATCCGAGTAACTACCATATTTTTGTCTAATTTGACTGGACTAAATATTTTTCGAACACATCAAAAACCACCCTAGACTTGGAAAATAAGCACCAAATGCAGATTTTTTGAACCAAAAGTTATTCTTTCTCACCAAAAATTTATTTTCACAAGAACCAAAGTAGTTGGCTCGATTCTGATAGGCCAGAATTAATTCTAAATTCTAAAGGATAGGTTTCAAAAAAAAAAACAGAAATTGATAGATTCTTTCAAATTCTGACCTTTGAAATATAATTTTTAATCATTTTAGCATTGGATAAATGGATTTTCTGACCAAAGTAAGGGTGCTACGAAAAAAATGCAAGGGATGAAAATTGTACAGTTTGAAATTCTCTTTCTCTTATGAACTGATAATTTTTTTCCTAGGAGGCTTAGTTTTCGAGATTTTTGCAAAATGTTTTTTTCTCTCATTTTCAAAATCATCGACCTTAAGAATAAACGTCGAAATTTCGAGGCTGGTACTTTAAATATCTTGAAAAAGGTATCAATGGGAGGAGAGCACCTCAAAAAATACAATTAAAAATCACTTTCGCCATAAATCTCTCGAAATAAAAATTCAACGAAATTCGTATCTACGCAGAAAATGGAAAGAAGCTACTCTCGTCCAGCTCTACGCTTCAGACACCTTTTTCGATTACAATCGCCAGCGAGGAAGAATTTCAACATTGGAAAAGGGCGAGTAAAACGCTAATTTACGCACATTCGCACGTACGACCGTCTATAAATCACATCGCAGCAATTGGCTATTCTCTACGGAGGTAGTTAACACGGTAGGTATTGGATAAAAAGAAAATAGCTGTAGACCGGAAACGGAAACATTCGAATGCTTTCGAATATCCGGGATGTGGGCATGAGATGGCAGTTTCGATTGTTTTGGGGTAAATCTTCGGTAATGGATCCATTTCGTGAAATTTATTATCGCCATGATGGAGATTGATGGATTAAAAACGTGGCTGATATGAAAATTTGAAATTACTCATAAAAAATTAAAACATTAAAAAGTGAATGGAAATCTGAAATTTTTTCTTAGTTCAAAAAAGTCTAACAAAATGTCTAAAAGTTAGTGATAGGTAAAAAGCTGCCTGACAAAATTCTGATTTGAACTTTTCTTGAAAATTTTCAAGTGCAAAAAGTCATTTGAATTCTGAAAAATTTTCCAAGTCCAGAAGAGTCTGACAAAATCGTTATACCCTTTTTCGAGGGTTTAGTCATCGCAAAAGCATATCCTATGCTAATACTGAAAATTTGGTTGAAATTACTGAAATCGTTATAAATAGGGGTAAAAATATCGTAGAAGTGTTCAAAAAATCATGAATTACTGATAAAAATTATGAAATTGTTGATATTCTCGTAAAAAGCATTTAGTAAGTATATTTTTTTCAATTTATACAATTTTTTAAAAATCTAACAAAGTATTTAAAAATCAGATGAAAAAAATATAATTTTTTATGGTAATTTCAATATTTTTATCTGAACTTTTTCCATTTGAAACTTTTATTGTTTTTAACTTTTTTTTTTTCAATTTTTTCCAATTTCAAATCCTTTATTTCTCGTTTGAAAAAACTCAAAATTTGTTTAAAAATATTTCTTCATTAAAAAAATCCAAACTTTCAACGTTTTCATTTTTTTTATTGGAATTTTGAAACTGAGGTTTTTTCTTTTTTCCACATCGTACGTAAATGTCTCATCAACATATCAAAAGCTATAAAAAATCTGAAAAATCGTATCCAATTTACCAAAATTTTCACGAAAATCGATAAAAATACGTCAGAAAATAAAATCGACCATTTTTCTGAATTTTTGAGCAATGTTCACGATCGATGTATGAAACAATTTTCGACACACGACTTCAATACAGTTTTCATTCAATTCATTACGTAGATAAATTTAATTATCATGCATGTCCAACTTATTCATGATTTGCAAGAAATAACTTACTTATTTCTATTTGTATGTATTATACTTTCATTTTCATAAGTAGGTAATAAAAATTCTTCGAGCACTCACCTAGAACAAAAAATCAAAATAAGTCACCGATTAGTGATTATATACAACAAAATCAATTCAATTTCATGAATCAGTTTATCAAGATTCAAATATATCTAATATTTCAACACGAATATGTTTTAAGGCTGAAAGACATTTCAAAATGGAAGAATTTTTGGAAGGAAAAAGTCAATTTTTAAGCTGATGGGCAAAAATTCAAGACTGTTGACTGACACACCGTAAAGTCATTATTGAAAAAAAATATTAAATTTTCATGTTTTGTAAAATCTGATAAAAATTCCAAAAATTCAATTTTGACAATTCTCACATGAAAAAATTTCATTATTATAATTTTTTCTACTGCCTTTTGACAATTTTTAAACAAGATTTTCGACATTTTTCATGATTTTTTGGCCATTTCAATGCCATTTTTATACCGCTCTTTATGACATTTTCAACGATTTTTACGAAATTTTTGACGACTTTCATGGTATTTTGATTTCAACAATTTTCTCCTGGTTTTTGCAACATGTTGACAATTTTAACAATATTTTCGATGATTTTTATGATTTTTTCATCATTTTTTTTCATATCATAAATGATCTTTGTGAAAATTTCAAGAATTTTTACGATATTTTCGAAAGTTTTCATGACTTTGAAGGCACTTCTGCGATATTTTCCCCAATTTTTATGGCCATTTCAGTCCTTTTTATCACATTTTCAACACTTTTCATGACTGTTCAACCATTTATGCAAAAATTCCGACAAAATGTCTAAAAGTCAGCGTGACCTTAGAATTTTCCAATATCAAGAATTATGCTTGACAAAATGTCTCAAATTTAGCGTGAATTCTAAAATTTTCCAAGTCCAAAAAAGTCTGGCAAAATGTTAAAGTGAATTCCAAATTTTTTTAGTCCAAAAGTCTGAAGTGTTTGTCTGACAACTTTGAAATTTTCCAACCCCAAAAAAGAACAGAAATCTTAAATTTTTTCCAAGTCCAAAAAAGTTGAACAAAATGTCTGAAAGTCAGCATTATCTTAAAAATTTCCCAAATTCAAAAAGCCGTTTGAAATTCTAAAAAAAATTTCCAAGTCCAAAAAAGTTTGGCAAAATGTCATAAAATAAATTCCTGAAACTTTCCTATTCCGAGAAATCTGCGTGAGAAAATTTCGGAAAATTACCCTAATTTCTAATAAAATTTTCAAAGCCCAAAAAATCTAAAAGTGATTGTCTGACAAAATGTCTAAAAATCAGCATTATTTCTAAAGTTTTCCAAGCCCAAAAAGCCAATGGAAATCTGAAACACTTTTTCCAAGTCCAAAAAAGTTTGACATAATGTGTAAAAGTCAAGGGTCGAAAGCATGTCGCTCGAAATCTGTCGGTCGGTCGGTCGTTTTTCGCGATTTTACTCATCGCAAAAGCATATCCTATGCTAAAACTCGATCCTTCAGACCTTACCAGTGGGAGGAAGGGGGGGGGGGGTTTCTCAAAAATTTTACATTTTTTAAAAAAGTAGAACATTCTTTCAATAGGAAATCACACTGAAAAAATTCCATCCACTCGTTGAAAAATTTTAGCCATTTTCGTAATTACTCGAAACAGTCCCCGATCTCGATTCGAACCATCGATACATTCTGAACCAAAACCCTGGACCAATATCGCACACCAAAGGAACCCACATCGGTTAGGTATTTATTAAAAATGATAAAATGTGACGCCGAAATATGGAGTAAAATTATAACCCGACGACGTTAAAAACACATTAGATACCCAAATGCTAGGTCGCGTTGGCTGGCAGGTTTGAAAATTCGCAGGCGACTCGGTCGGGTTTTTAGCAGAAAAAAAAGAAAGAAAAAACGGTAAAAATGAAAATGTCAGAAGCAGATTGCATCCGATAAGCGTCGGATAATTTAGAAGCTCGGCTTAGCTTGCGCTGTTGAAAGAAGAAGGCGCTATGGGCCGCCGAATAAAGGTGTTAACTTTGTAAATTTTCAAGCAAATCAATAAAATCCCAACATAAAAATAATGCCGTTCGCTTCTTCATATAAACACACGGCCCAGCCCAAGGAGCCGGCTCCGCGCCGCCACCAAATTCGCCGTATAAAATAGCCTTTTAATCGTAAATCTTAATCTTCCGATGATATTATTGCTCGTTCGCGTTCGTTCGTTTTCCGGCAATGTGGAAATTTTACGATCTTCAGTAAACAACCACGGGCGAAGAGGGGGTAACCCGAAAAAAAAAGGTAAAGAAAGAAAAAAAAATATATTTACGGCGTCGTTAATATTTTTAATAATACGAATCCGCGTCGAGATCGCCGGCTCCCGAACGCCCGATACGATTCTCCATCTTGGTAAACCGTTTAAGCGCCAAGAAAAAGGGTAAACAAAAAAAAAACACGAGAGAAAAAAAAATTTTCAACCAAGTAAAAAACCAACTCCGCTCGAATAACACAAATATTTCAAATATTTTCGCGCAATTTGATCAACGTTTTTATTCGCCACGTATACCGCTGTATATTATATAAACTATAAGTCAGATTTGCTGTTCTGCCCTGCCATGCCATTCGCCTCCCATCGTCTAAGTATCTCGAACGTTTGGTTCAGTGAATTTTCTTAAGGTTTGTTTTGCTGCGCCAGCGTCCGCGCCGTAACAGCGGCCCCCGTTCGTCTTTGGGGGATTCGCCTTTAATTAACTTAGGTCCCGGTTTACGTGATACAATCGAATCTCCCCGCAACGCTCGACCTTTTCCCGTTTTCTCATCACTACCGTCGTCATTCATTTCGCAATTGCCATTTCTTTTTCTTTTTTCTTCATCCGTCCTTGTAACTGCGAGTACGAGAAGCGAGGTTCGGCTTGAGCCCGCGTATTTGCCAGAGTCACGTAATGGCCGGGTCCATATAGAGTCGTATATGGAATATGAGCTCGATAATGAGAATTGGAATAGAAAATGAAAATCTTCTTCGGTTTTGCTGATGTATTGATATGAAGGTAGGTAGTTTACTTCGAATAAAAATTCTCCTGTGCCAAATTTTCAACCCTTAAATATCTCCAAAAATGTTCTGAATACCAAAATTTTGAACAACACAAATCTCTTATCAAAATCTCAAAATCGCAGATCAACGAAGAATTTCAAAACATATCTCAGATATCAGGCACTTTCACAGAATTTCAACCAAGATGAGGAGAAAGGGGCGATCAAAACTCAAAAATCGAATTTTTCTCAAAAAAAAAGGCTCTACTCTGGAAACCTACGTACAACTCCACTAGCTAAAATTCTGTATGGGGAGGGGGGATTTCAACTTGGAATTTTGAAAAATCGATAAAATTTGCACTGCACCCACGACCTCGTAAACATATATTTTCTCGTATCGTATCTCGCATCAAAATGACAAAATTTCAATTTTTCCCACTCCTTCATCCCCTACCACGACCCCCAGAGAGAGAATTATTATCAAATTCGTAATCTAGGACCTCGAAAGCAACGATTTCGACGCATCGTGTAATATTACAAGTAAAATTTCCATTTTAGAGCTCTTCCCTTTGCCCCTGCTGTTCGGAATGATGCTAGTTTATAGAAATTCATTATTGAACTCATATTCGACACAATCAGAGAAACCATCGACGATGAAAAATTGAAAATGTGGATTCGGAATCGTTCGAAAAGCGTAAGTATTTCAGTCAAATTAATAATTTTCCCTTCCCTCGCATCTCACCCCCTTTCATTTACCCTTTTTGGAAAAATATTGTCAAATTCGGAAAATTATTGAACAATTTGAAAACAGTCATTAAGAAGAAACGCGACGCCCCACGCAGCTGAATCAACCACGCAATAATGTCAACTCACTTCAATTCAACTTTAGATGAAAGGTGTTAATAAAATTGCATACTCGGTTCGCCGTAAATACGAAATTCTTCGATGACTTCTTGAACTTGGATAATTTCGAATTGTAAGTGTTTTAAAAAATCGTTGAAATGATTTTCGTGAGTGAATTTCGAAATAGAATTTTTTTTGAAAAATTTTCGAAATCCAATTCAAGATAAAAAAAAGTCAGAAGAAATCTGAACATTTTTCCAATTTTAAAAAAGTGTGATAAAATGTCTAAAATTCATTGTAACAGATTTTCGTGAGTTAATTTTGTGATGCAATTTTTTTGAAAAATTTTTGAAATCCAATCCCAAATAGGGTACAAAAAGTAGGCAAGTAAAAATCTGAAAAATTTTCCAAATTCAAAAAAGTCTGACAAAATGTATGATTTGAACTTTCTAGAAAATTTCCAAGTTCATAAAATTGAAATTTTCCCAATCCAAAAATTCATTCGAGTGCTTGAAAATTTTTCTAGTGCAAAAAATTTTGACAAAATGTCTGAAAGTCAGCATTTTCTCTGAAATTTTCCTGTTCCATAAGGTCAATGAAAATTTAAAAAAATTTTCAAGACCAAAAAAGTCTGACAAAATATTTAAAAGTCATCTTTGAAGAATTTCGTCAAGGTTTTGGTAGAATTAATCGTAGTAACAGCATATCTTATGCTAAACATCTTGAAAATTTCACAAAAATCATTCAAAATAAAAACAATCAAAACTGTTATTAAATTTGTCAAAATGTTTTTAGAAGACCTATAAAAATATAGAAAAACTGTCTAAAAATTATGAAAATCGCCAAAATTCTCGTGAAAAATTTCTAAAACTTTCATAAAAATGAGTTGAAATATGAAAAAAAAAAATATATCAAAAAAATACAATATGAAAGACGCCGAAAATACTCGTATTATAATTTTCGAAATTTTTACAAAAATCACTAAAAATATTGCAAAAATGTCAAATAATCTTGAAATCCGCCAAAAGTCTTGTAAAACCTGCTAAAATTGGTTTTCAAAATTTTTATTTTGAATATACAACCGTAATATTTTAAAAAAGTCTAAAATGACCAAAAAGATGATTTTTGCCTTGAAATTAGAATTTTGACTAAAATATTCACAAGTTGGACAAAAAAAAATGATGATTGACAAAAAACAACGATTTTAACCAAAAATGACAATTTTTATTTTGAAATGACAATTTTGACAAAAAATGGTGATTTCGACCAGAAACGATGAGTTTGAATAAAAATGACAAGTTTGACCAAAAATGACAGTTTTTACCTTAAAATGACAACTTTTACAAAAAATGACAATTTGGACCAAAAATAACAATTTTTACTTTGTATTGACAATTTTGACCAAAAATTCACAATTTGAATAAGAAAAAACAATTTATGAAAAACGGATATTTTGACCAAAAATGACACTTTCTACTTCGAAATGACAATTTCTACTGTAAAATCACAATTTTGACCAAAAAATGATAATTTTGACAGAAAACTAAAAATTTTAACCAAAAATAAAAATGTTGACCAAAACTGGTATTTTTTACAAAAAAAATTACGATTTCGGCCTAACAGCTTTTACCCTGAAATGACCATCTTTACTTTTAAATGACAATTCTGACGATGAATCGATGACGATTTTGAACAAAAAATAGCAATTCTGAAAAAAAACAATATTTTCAACCAAAATCACATACATTTTGTCAGACTTTATGTAACTTATGAAAAGTTTGAATAAGCAACGTCAATATTTTTTTCCATATGACATTTTTAAAACAGCGTAAAATGTCTTTGAGATATTTCGCCTGACCCTCGGTCTGTACGTAACGCTGACATTTTCCCAAACGCGTTTGTTTTCTTTTTCCCATCAAATTTTATAATAATTTTTGCTATTTTCGCAAATTTTGTGAGATTTTCGATATTTTTATGAATTTTTAGACCCTTTTAAAAAAGTTTTTATCGATTTTTATGATATTTCGAGAAATTATAACGGAATTCTTGAAGTTTTTCATGATCTTTTCACCGTTTTGAAATGATTTTTTAATAACTTTTGAAGAAAATATTAACAAAAGGTAACCAGTTTCGATGTCTAGCTTTTAAAATATGATTTTTCAAGAAAAATTCGTCTTAGCTTTGCTAAGACATGAAATTCTTCCTTCAATTTCACGTATTTTAGAGGATGAGCTCAGATACGAACTTCTACGATTAGAAATATTCCACAATTTCAAACACTTGAACAAACCAAACGCTCAATTATGAGAAAAAAAGGTTGAAAATATAAAAAATGCCTCATTTTCCAAAAATTGATTTTTCGAGACACGCCGTCCTTACTCGAGAACACGGCTTATTCGCCATTTCAGCTTCAAACACCACCGTTTACTTCTCATCTTTACTTATTTCGACTAATTAAAATGATACTAGTTTTAATTAAAATGCACCTTTTCTGTCATCGTCGCTCGCTTCGTTTCAATTTCCTCCTACTACCCTCCAACACGAAGAATATAATTTGGTATTAGTTTAATTGATTCACGTCGACCTCATGGTACCTCTACCCACATAAAAATTACCACCTGAGCCATTTTCGATACACATCCATCGTCGTCGGATTAATTTAAGGCGAAATATTTATCCGCTCGTCGTCATTAGCACTAATAAACGCCTCGTCCGGTCCGTCCTCGATCCTTCGAGTATCCGACGAATATTTATATTTAGACGGTTACCACACCTTGATAATCGTATTAGGACGATGTTTCGGGCCACCGAGGGTTCGGCTCCGGAGCTTCGCCTACATTGAGCGCCGATTCATAAACCTACTCTTTCTATGTGTTTGTATATACTTGGTTAGGCTGAAAGCTCCCTTAATAAAGATCCGTACGCTGGCCACTTCAGGTAGGAGTAGGAATTACACAGTTCATGCCAAAGAAACCACCAACACATCGCGTCGCCGGAGCTAATTAATTTCCAAATGAGATGAATTATACGGGGTGGCTCATTTTTAAAAGATCGATGGTTTTGAAAATTAAAAAAAAAACATTGACTGCAAAAATCTCGAAAACTAAGCCTCCTAGAAAAAAACTACTTGGGTTATTGGAGAAAGATAATTTCAAGCTCTACAATTTTTATGCCTTACATTTTTTTCGTAGCACCCTTAGTTTAGCCAAAAAATCCATATTTATGGGAAATTCACGAAGTTAATAATTTCAAAAACTTTGAATGCAAAAATCTCGAAAACCAAGCTCCCTAGAGAAAAAACTTCTAGCTCTTTGAAGAAAGAGAATTTGAAGGTCTACAATTTTTATGCCTTGCATTTTTTTCGTAGCACCCTTAGTTTGGCCAAAAACTCAATGTTTATATGCGAAATTTACAAAGTCGATTCAAAAATGAAATAACTTTGACTGCAAAAATCTCGAAAACTAAGCCTCCTAGAAAAAACTTACTTAGGTTGTTGGAGAAAGATAATTTTAAGCTCTACAATTTTTATGCCTTGCATTTTTTTCGTAGCACCCTTAGTTTAGCCAAAAAATCCATATTTATGGGAAATTCACAGAGTTAATAATTTCAAAAACTTTGAATGCAAAAATTTCGTAAACCAAGCTCCCTAGAAAAAAAATTATTAGGTCTTTGGAGAAGGAGAATTTGAAACTCTACAATTTTTATGCCTTGCATTTTTTTCGTAGCACCATTACTTTGGCCGAAAACTCAATGTTTATATCAGAAAGTTACGAAGTCGATAATTTCAAAAATGAAATAACTTTGACTGCAAAAATCTCGAAAACTGAGCCCCCTGGGGAAAAAATTATCAGTTCGTAAAAGAAAAAGAATTTCAAGCTGTACACTTTTCATCCCTTGTATTTTTTTCGTAGCACCCTTAGTTTGGCCAAAAAATCCATGCGAAATTTTTTTTCTTCATTTTCGAAACCATCGATATAGTAAATTTCTCACAAACATGGATTTTCTGGCCAAAGTAAGGGTGATAGGAAAAAAATGCAAGGGATGAAAATTGTAGAGCTTGAAATTTGCTTTCTCCTGAGAGCTATAATTTTTTTCCAGGAGGCCTAATTTTCGAGATTTTTTCCGTCATACTTGTTTTATTTTTGAAATTATCGACTTCGTTCTCTCATAAACGTTGATTTTCTGGCCAAACTAAGGGTGATAGGGAAAAAAATGCAAGGGATGAAAATTGTAGAGCTTGAAATTCTCTTTCTCTTAAGAGCTATTGGTTTTTTTCTGGGGCCCTTAGTTTTCGAGATTTTTGGAATCGAAGTATTTTTTATTCATTTCCAAAACCATCAACCCTCTAAATGGGCCACCCTGTATATCTACTTAATTCAAGAAGATACGTAAAAAAAAGTTGAAATACCTACACGTAAACCAAGAGACGCGGTTCGACGTTAAATTCGCATTATTTTATATTCTCACTCGATAACGAAGCGAACTTTTTTTCACTCGGTACAAAAAAAGTGACGAAAAACGTTTAAATATTTCAACGAGAATAACGAAGCTAAGGGTAAAATAATATAGCACGCTACACTGTTCAATTCCCATCACACCGTGCTACAAATGTCACCGACGAATTTTTTTCAACGTTATTAAGCTAAACGATATTGAGAAAAGTTGATGTATGAGTACAGCAGCGCGAGTAGTCGTAATTGTCAGCCAGCAACCGCCCCCTCGGCACCTCTTCTTCATCATTTTGTAAATTCCGACGACTACGAAACGTACGTGGCATTGGAAACACATACCTACGTCTATGTAACGTAAACGAGCAACGTCCCGGAGAAGAAAACTGGCGAAATAAAAGCGAGTGAGTGGAAAGCGAAAACAAAATGCCCATTTATATCCGATCGGCGTACGTAATGAGCGTCATTTTTCGATGGCTTTTGTTCTCGTGCTCGCAAAGTCGGCTTTTGAAATTAAAAAACAAGAGGTAGCTAACAAAAACAGAGAAAAAAAAACAATGGAGAACTGTTGCGAAGGTGGGCATCGAACGAGAAGAGTAAAACCTAAAACGGTATAACAAATTAACCGTGCAAGAGCGTGTTTCGCGTTACTCGGTTGGCTGTTTTTTTTTTCCTACTCTGCTATGTCAGTTCGCGAAAGTGCGCTTTTAATGAAAGACCTAAATGTCACTTAGACAATAGTTCTTGTCATCGTTTATAAATTTAAAAAAAAAAAAACAAACAAGGAAAGACAGATAGAAACGAACTAATGTTTCGTCGTTGCACCGCCACACTATAAATAGTGACGTCACTGTACTCGTTCAATATGTCGTATATTTTCACAAGTCTCGAGTTTTTTCGCCCATCTCTTTCACTCCGAATACAAGATTTTTAATTGAGGAGTACTTTGAAGTCTCCGGGTACTTTTATACGTAATACTGGCAGGCAATTAATTAGCGATAAGAGAATTCTAAAAGTCGCGAGCGTTAAATTTCACAAAGTCGCCTTCATAAAGCCTAATCTTCCAAGACGATGCTGTAATTGGTTCCATAAAGCTGCAGCGACGACGCCGTATACCGCGAATACGCCAGCATCCAGAGGGTAATTTTCCATTCTGTTGAAATTTTTTACAAATATACCAACCAGGCTGAGTTTAGAAACACACCTTTGATGAAAATTGCTGCCTAAATGAACCCGAAACGTCGATAATTTAAACATAGCCGAAGGTAGAATTGTTCTAGTTCCGGCAATAACAGACGGGAAATAATCTCAATCTGACGTAATGACTGAAGTGCTACGAAAGGCGTCTTTTTTAACAAGCTCTAATAATGCGCTTAGTTAGATAGCAAAGTAACTCAATCGAAACTGAAATATGGAGGTAAAATAGCTCTCAAAAAAAAAAAAAGACACCAGAGGTGAAATACATAAATATATTCCTAACTGCCGAAAGAACAAGAGTTGAAATTTTGATTCAAAATATCAAAAGTGAAAAACTTGGCTTTGAAAAAAAGAAAAGTCCTAAAAAAGGCATGGTTTTCATTTATCAGAAATCATAAAAAAGTTGATATGTACCCAGTTGGGGGAAAAGTCGCCCAAACGCTCTAAAAAAACGCGAGCGTTTTTTTG
>FIZU01044406.1:0-10192 GCA_900064475.1 Pseudococcus longispinus
CAAAGCCAATTTTTCTTCAAGGAAACGTTATCATTAAATTTTTCGGTTTCTATTCAGTTTCCGTTTCCAGTTTTAATTTATTTCGTTTCCGTTAGGAAACTGTTTCCATTTGCAAGAAATGTTGCGTTTCCGTTTCCGATTCCGTTTTCAAGGGGAAAATTACGTTTCCGTTTCCGATTTCGTTATCACAGCCCTGGTTATTCATAGAAAGTGCACGTCTAAAAATCCTTGAAGAATTACAAAATTTTGTTTTTTTGCTCAAATTTGATTTTTTCAAATTACAAAAAAGTGAAAAACATTAAACATGTCAAAACAGTTGAAAAAATGTAAAAAAAAAGTTTCAAAAATCACAAAATTCTGATCTTCTTTGTTCCAAATTTCATAATTTTTTGGATATCTATGCTTGGTGACACATCTACAGACTAAAAGAAACATTTTGAATGTCAAAATCGGTCCATTAGAAGAGGGTGGCAAATTATTACAAAGTTTTTAATTTTTTTTTATATAACGCAGATTTTAAGGAGGGGGGTGGGATAGCTCGTAAATTTGAGAAACATCCTCCCGAAGATGTTACAAAATTCTCTAAAAAAAAGTGCTGAATTTCGATTAAAAATTTTGTTAGACACCCTGTAATGAGAATGGTACTGTGAACGGAAAAATTCGGGGGAGGGGGCAGTGATGGGCGAGATCATTTAAAAAGTGATCTAAGATCACCCTTAAGATCTATTCATAAAATCGGTCTTAGATCTCCATTAAGATCAAATTTTTAAATTGATCTAAGATCACCAACAAGATCATTGACTAAAGTAAACGAAGTATGAACCATAATACGTTTGTTTTTTTAAAAAGTTGCCCATCACTGAAATACTAATCATCTTTTGATGCGTAAGTATGTTTTTCTTCTTCCAAGTCTATTTCATGATCATTTGAGATACGACATCTCAAAAAATTCATATTTACAAACGTTTTCTCACATTCTGTATCAGGACATTTGATTTTTCTATCATCAATAACGACGCCAGTACAATTTTTCTGATGGCGTACCAAGTTTTTCTTTTATTCATACATTTTACAACATTTTTCACATTTAATTATATAAAGTTTTGAAAACGACTTGACAATAATTACGACCATTTTATAGCGCAAAAATCTGGGAACAGTACTTATGATATTGATAAGGAGATACGAATTTTCACTGGCTGTAAAACAGAGCGTTTTGATTGGTGGCTCATCCGAGAGCTGAATCCGCTCGTCTATGGAGAAGATTTTCAACACATAATTTTGACCTCGAAATTATAAGATGATCGTTTCATTTACTGTTAAATTCGTCCTTGCCGAAGAAGTTGAAAAAGTGAAAATTCATAAATCAGGTGCCTGATTACTAAAGGCATTTATTATCATACAATTGTTCAAAAAATTTTCTGTCAGATGACGTTTTCTGCTTTATATCTGTATTTAGGATTCCACCTAATAGACCCACCCTTTGAACCTACGCTGCGCTGTTATATTTACTGCGATAACTGTTACTTTAATTTGATTAAAATCCCTACTCTCCTCGTCTATTTCGCCGGCGTTCGCCATATCATCGCGATACTCGCGTGCAGAATACGATGTTTTGAAGGTACCTATATAGAACACAGAGACTTTAATTCGATTAAAACTTTCTTGCCGAATTAGACACACCGAATATTTCATAGCGAGACAAAAATTTTTATAAACAGTTGTATAATAAATGTGTTTAATAATCAACTCGAGCGCGAGCGTCTTTCTCCATCTGTGCCGCAGAATGTCGGTTATTACCGTGGATAATCGTTTTTTGAAACTCGTCTTATAATTTAGTTAAGCTCGCTGTTGGTTTTACTCGACGCTGTACTTTTTAATCAGATTGCTAAATTGGTCGGCGTGTTTTGTGCTCGCGTACGAAAACTTTGCCTTGATTTTTTCCCCTTTTACGCCCATGCAAAAAGACTCTGCAAGGTATAAATTTAGCCAATTTGTAGATACGAGTATATAGGTTTACGTAAAAAAAGAATTTTAAAATAAGAAACAAAAAAAAATTACGGGTAAGGTTTCAAATTTTTTTTACTCGTATAGAAAAGGTATTTTTTTCTTTATCAAATATGCGAGTTGAAGGTAATGAAATCCAAATATCAAGGCTATGCGATCCAATGGAAAGAGCAACGTTCCGAATTGTTTTGAAAACCTTTAAAGAGATGGGTTTTCCGACTCTCGAGGTTTTATTTTCTAAGCTTTTCAATTTTTTTATTTTTTCTTTACCGAGATGGCAGTTATACTTTCTTTGCTTGTAGTCGAACGAGTTCTTTTGCGAATCTTTTCGTCGAATAGATGCGATTTTTTCGGTGCTTTTTTTCTCTTGGTCGAAAGAAAAAAAATACCGAAAATATTTTTATTATTAGAAGGTCACATTCGAGTATTTTTTCTCTCTGTGTCGTTCAAGTCGGTGAAAAAAAGAGAAATTCACCCGGTCGAACCTTGCCCAGTTCGTATATAGGAGCGGTATAAGTATCTCGAGTTTCCGGTATTTTATCGTCGATACAAAGCCACAACGTAATGATTTTGGTGGAAAACGGTTTGCGCGTTGATGACAACAGTATTATTATATGGAAGAGAAAATCTAAACCGATGACGATGTTATCTGTCAATACTCCCGCAGGAGGAAATTCAACCCTTATCGAAAGTACCTACTTACTATAGATTTACGAACGCCAAGAACGCGGACTGTGGTCAGCGTGCTCTTCACCTTCCTCCCATCGGCTCCTTTTCAAAGTGCGCGAGGTTGATATTGCGGTGACTTCGATATTATGACCTTCTTATTAACCTTTTAAGAAAATGTGGCGAAAGCTTTGTGTTATCTTGGTACGATTTCCTCTTTAATTTTCTCTCGGTTTGGTCCGTTCCGACGATTGTGTTACGTAGGTATCGTCATGAAGCGATATCGAGTTTTGATAATGTTTTCTATGAGATTTCAAAGTCGAATGTGGTAATTTAGAAAATGTAAGGGGATTTCGAGGGTTTGAATTTGGAGAAGATGAGGTTATCGGTGGGTAGCTTGTTGCCGTACCTATGGGTATAAATATAGGTTAGGCACTCTTTGGTCGTTTGTTTACCTCGTGCAGTGGCAGTGATTTCAAAGTGAGAGTAAGGCTGGTTTTGATGGGATTGATTGGAATGGAATTCGCGTAGGTATCGTGAAATTCTCTGCGTGAATTGCTATTGCGGTGAAATTAGGTTAAAATTATGTTGTAAATATTGCAAAATCTACTCCTTTTTTTTAGTTAATAGGGAAGCACACATTTTGAACATTTTTTTCGACGATTGCTGAGACCTCGCTTAAAGAGACCATGTACAAACATGGGGTATCCGCGCAGGCATCGCCACTTGTAACGTGATGACATCGATTCTTTAATCTTTTATTTCGTCAGTCTTTATTTTCAAAACGAAATGTCCGTTGTCCTAGAGAGATACGCCATTAAATCGTAGAGTAAGGAAAGAAACAAAGAAAATATCTCTTTAGTTTGGCATGATGACAAGTTCTATAGCAAAGGCAACGTAAAACTCAAAAAAATGACATCTTTTCGATATGAAAAATACGAAGAACGCGGAGAAGTTATTTGAGATGGACATATATTGTCTATTCTCAGAATTGAAGAGGCTGGGATACTTCAAATTCTGAAAATTGTAATTTTTCAATATAGTTTTTGAGAATTTTTTCAACCATCAAATGAAGAGCTTTTCAGAAGTTGTAAAGCTCGCTGAGAAAAATTTGCTTCTTTTTTAGTATGGCCTAATCTGAAACTGGAAGGAGTTATGAGTATAATAGAATTCAAAGTTGATCTGAAATTATTTTTAAAATTAAAAATTTTGAATTTTCGCAATTCTGTGGCTCCTTCAATTTTTAGGTTAGGCCGTTCAAGCACATGCGCAATTTTGTTCATCTTTCTGAGCTCTCCGATTCGGCGAAGTTTTTAATTGAATTTACTTTTTCAAAATTTTGGTGAAAATGATGGAAAAAATTACTACAGGATGTCCCAGTTAAGAGTGAACGCCTTCCAACTGGCAAGTAAGCAGCCCATTTTGAGCCCAGGTAAATATGTTTGCCTATCCTTGGAATTGCAGGGGCCAAGTTATGCTCATTCGAATTTTTTTTTTGAAATTTTGCTCATTATTTCTGAATAGTCATAAAAATTTTGTTACGATATATAGAGGGTCGTCGTTTGCGACATTCGAAGGAGCATTTATTCTAGTTTCCTTTCATGAACAAGTTTTTTGGGTTAGTTGATCGGGGATCCCCAGTCGCTCAAAAATTATTTTGAAAAACGAAAAAAAAATTCAATTTTTTTAAAAATTTTATGTTAATATACCATTATTACGAACTTGATTAATGTAAATAAACATGATTTTTCCAAGGATGCAAACCACAACTTTCTGTCTTGTTCAAATCGAAAAATGTACGTGATTAATTTTGAAAAAACAAAAAAATCATTTCTTGAACAAATTTTGAAATTTGAGGAGAAAAGTAATTTTTTTATGTGTTCTTCTTGAAATTAATTACCAGAGCTTTGAATTTTATGTAATTGCATATTTGTCTACGATGAAGAAAAAGTGATTATTTCGATCAATGATCTGTACGATTCATGAAATTTCCTGACGATCGAGCCCAATTTCATTGTGCATATTTTGCATATTTCCACCCAAAATGCATATTTTACATATTTTTGGAGTGAAAAGTACATATTTCAGCATATTTTGACAATATTTTTTTTTCCAAAATTGGTAAACAATAAAAAATGCCATAAAAAAGTGTTCAAATTTGAATAAAAACTGTTTTTTTTTTATTATTGCTGCTCGAGCTTTTATTTAATTTCAATTTTTTATTGTTTACGCTTTTCAATTCAAAAAATCCTTTCCACAGACAACCATATTGATTTTTGCATATTTGGGCTCAAAAATACATATTTTTACATATTTGGGGTCAAAAATGCAGATTTTTGCATATTTGGGCTCAAAAATGCATAAAATATGCGCATATTCTGAGCTTTTTTCTGCATAAATCAAGGCTCTATTAATTACGTTTAACTTTTCGATTCGAGCAAGATAGAAATTGAGATTACGCCATTGGAAAGAACATGCTTTTTTACACGTACTAAGTTCATCTCAATGGTAGATCAACATGAGAAAATTTTTAGAATTTCAATAAAATTTACAGAAATTTTTTTTTTGCGTTTTTTCAAATATTTTATTAGCGATTTGGGTTTTCTAATCAACTAACCTAAAAAACTTGAGCATGAAAAAAACTAAAATAAGTGCTCCTTCAAATGTCGCAAACTGCAACCCTCTACCTATCTTGACAAAATTTTTACGACAAATCAGAATTAATGAAAGAAATTTCGAAAAAAATTCGCGAATGAACATAACTTTTGCCCCTGTAATTCCAAGGATAGGCAAACATATTTACTTGTGCTAAGGATGGGCTGCCTACTTATCAGTTGGAAGGCGGTCACTCTTAACTGGGACACCCTGTATATCTAATCTATGAAGTATTTCGACTCCTTCAATTTTGAGAATAGACTATTGTGTATATGAAGATTTTTGTTACTTGTTGAGTGCTGCCATCAGCCCACTTCTTCCCAATCGAAGTTTGGAACATCCTGTATAGTATGTCGATAGGTGTTTGTTCGACTCATTTTACCGAAAGAAAAATTTTCTACAATTCAATCTCGCGGAAATGTTGCATAAATTTGAAACTGAAGGGGCTACATGACTTTGGAAATTTTCATATCTAATTTAGGTGTTTTTTTAGCATGTTATTGCGAACTCATATGGAAGTTTCAAAGTTGGGTAGATTTTTCAAATTCCTCGAACCCAGCAAAACCTTCGACCAGCATAGAAAGCACCGATGTAGGCACTCCTCATTGTTTACGTTAGTTTGATTTTGATTCATTGGTTTGCCAGATACGAGGTAAGCGCGCTCCGAACGAAAAAATGTAAGAAAATTCGTGGGTGGGAGTATCAGCATTTGAACGAAATGTAAAGAAAAGGTCACGGTAAAGTCACGGATATCCAAAAAAAATCCAGCCAGACACCTTGTTCCATCCGAGTTATTATAGAATTGAACTTCGAAGGCTGTTTGCCAAGTGGTAGTTACAATCACAAAAAGGAAACGTCTCGTTCAATTTTGTCCAAGTACATAGGTAATTTCAGCAAAGTTGTCGACAAATTCCATTACACAAGTTTTATGGAGGTCGCGTCGGCGTCAGCGTATGTGGCTTCTCGTCGTTGCGACTCTAAGATCTTTGTAAAATTTGAAACTGTTTCATTTTCAAATTGACAGTGCTTTTTTATACATTATCTTGTTTGCTACGTCAGACTGTGTTTTTCTCTCTTTGCTTATTTTCGCAGTCGTGGACAGAATAAGGTATAGCGCAGTACCGGGGATTCGATTCGATATCCGGTCCACGAAGAATTTCATTCACACTTGTCCGATAAAAACGATGGTTTTACCGTTTACACGATATCCTCGCGGGGTTCACCTTAAAACAAGAGTAAAAAAAACGAAAAGAAAGCCAATATTTGATAATAAGTTTCGGTGTGTTATACCTCGAGGGATTTTCCTATGGGATACACAAGGAAGAGAGAATTTGAAAGAAAAAAATCGTATACTTAGATGTACCTAACGTATACATACGGCTACCTTACTTTCTATCAATGGCATGTGCCGATATAAATTTATTCCCTTTTACTCAGGTGTATTTTATTGTCTGCGGAGGAAACGCTGTGGAAGTGAAAAGAATTTTCATAACGCGAATAGAAACTTTGTTATGGGGTGAGGAGGGGACGAGAGACTTGCATGAAAGTTTATTCGTATTCTAATACAGGGTGTTTGATGATTATGTGTTGATTTGACCACTTTAGGGTGTAACTTCGTCTCACTGAGAAGAAAAGGTTGGATGGATGTATTGTTGTCTGTGCTTAAAAATCAATTTAATGATTTTTTTCTCGGATTCAAAATTATTGAGGGGCTATAAACGTATGTCATAGTAATTTTACTTTTAAAAATAATGCCATTTCATGGCATGTTGTCTAACTGGTAATGAAAAAGTCATGAAATCAGCTCGAAATTGACTTCCAAAAAATCAGAATACTCGTACGTCGAAAAATTCATAAAATTAGAAAAATTACTTGAAATATGAATAATTTTTTGAGTGAAATGTGAAAAAATTATGTGTAATAGATAATTTTTTGCCATTATTTCAATTCATTCCAATGATAAAGTAATGATTTTTTGAACGGGTATCATTTTCATGTCAGATAAAACTTCATGAAAAAAGATTGTGAAAAAGTCACGAATTTGCTTCAGAGTTTTGGACACCATACATGCATGATGTTTTGCCTAACATTCAAGTTGAAGGGGCAACGTGACGGTTATCGTAGAAGGGTCGAAACATTATGAAATTTTTAAATTTGCTTCCTATAGTTGTTATTATTGAATTTGCTTCAATTCAAGCGTGTTATGGTGACGATCTCTTGCCTAAGACTGATGTTGAAGGGACAAAGAAACCGTTATGGTAGAAGGGCCGAATCATTGTGAAATTTTGAAATTTACTTTCTATAATTTGATTTCGCAACGAACGGGTCCCAATGGCAAACTCAGGACCTCTTTACTGGGAAGACGAGGTCTCATCCTAACTCAGGACCGGTCCTCAGAACGTCTCTACAAAACAGAAGTTTGCCGGATGACGGTTGCTCACTCTGACTCGGAACCACTTGGGTGAGAAAGTCGAACCGGTTATGCCAACTAAGTCGGAACCGATTCGACACTTTTATCAGCACCGAAAGTTTGGTTCTTTTTCTAGACTATTTTCCCTGTCAAAAGTTGGGACTGCGTGGGGGCCCAAAAATAGGCTATACAAAGTCGGGACCTTGCCACTGATCACGCTGATTTTCTTACTGATTCTCGTGCTAATTCGAGAACCTGGTTGCTCACGCGAAATTTGAAAAAAGGTTCGATGTCAACTCGGGATCATGATCCGGCCCCCGCCACCGGTGGATCCTGAGTTTCCATTGCTTATACGAGTTTGCATCATATTTAGTCCCACACGATTTGAATGAAATACTTGAGCTTTCAATTGTTTGTTTTGGAATTTAATATAACATTGAAGCTCAAATTCTTAAGATTTTTTTCAAATGAATACCCCCCCATTTTTGAAGCTACCTTCTGATCCAATTTTTTTTTGAAAGTGCATTTATCCCTATAATTTTAAAAACGGACCACATATTTTTCCAAAGTTTTTTCATCGAATAATTTCAAACGAATAAATCATCCACATGGACTGAAACTTTTATTCCTTACATGTAAGTCCCCTTCCTTCATTATTTTAACCTCAGAAATTGGTTGAAATTCGAAAAAGAGAAAGATCAATCGATCAAACTCGTTTTGTATTCTTTCAAGTCTCAACACTGAGCTCGCAGAAAATTTAAATTCCTATTTTTTCTTTTTCGCTTCGTGTACTTATGCAACACGCAGTTGTTTGAGGTAGCTGGGTAGGCCCGGCTACATCTACATACATATAAGGTGTAATGCTAGCTGCGTCCTCGAAGATGATTTTTCTTTCTCCATTCTCACACGTACTCGCGAATTTTAGAAAGCAGGTATTCAGATGTGACGGTGGCGTCTTTGCCTTGAAAACCACCCTCGCCTTACTTCGTCGAGTCGACGATCAAGTTTATAGTTATGATTAATGTGTAAGCCTTTAACTTTCGCGCCTTTTCTCCGCTTTCGTATTTGGTCTCGTGCCTACGTATATACTTTTTTTTTTCGCCTTCGCCGTTACCGATGCCATTTCTTTATTGTCTTTACGCTACGTGTACGTAGAGGCTTATATAAGTGTCGAGATGAGCGCGTTCCGCTCGGAGAAATTTTTTCATTATTTTTTCATCGTTCGATGAAAACAAAAGAAGACGGGAAACGCTCGTTGCACGATGATTCTTTTGAATTTTTTAAATCGACGAAATTTATATACGTTTTTTTATCGTTTATGCTGCGCGAGTAGCGAATATGAACGTTTGTGGAGGAGTGTTTGTGTTTACAGTTTGTACGAGTAGTTGTCGTGTATGGAGGATCTTTTTTTCTCCGCGAAAAAATCATTGGATTGGTGTGAGGTGTATTGGTGAATGATTTCCAGTTTGGTTAACTGATATTGATTGCTTTTTTATTAAATTTTATTTCATTTTTCGTAATTTTTGCAATGAAATTTGCGTTTTGAACAGTTTTTATTGGAATTTATTTCGTGCGTTCGATGATGAAACATATCGGTCTCAGAAAAAATATTTAAAAACTTGAAGAACGAGATAGATAAGTAGATAGATTTTGTATAAGTAATGACGATCATGCTGTTCCTCTCTGCATCTTTCGTTTCGTTTTTCAAAAAATATCTAGTTAGTGTTTTATTATTTTCATTGCGACTAACGTTCAATTTTCCATTTGGAAACGACCTCTTCAATTTTTGAAACTGGGTACGAAAAGAACTCTATACTGTATATTAATTAGAAAACAGAACAAAAAAAGGTCGAATGTTAAAATTTGACTGCTTACATTTTCAAATGTGCAAAAACAATGCAGGCATTTTCCTGGCCTTGCTTCATGGGTGATAAAATTTAACAGATTTCGACAAGTTTGAACGTGTTAAAACCTGTTGAAAGCGCCTTCCCTGATGAGATAGTGAAATCGGCTCTTGACCAAAATTTCCACAAAGTGGTCTTAAATGTTACCCCTAATATAAAAACTCATCGCCTACATTTTTGACCTCCACCCCCACTCATTCCCAAGGAGATATCTTCGGAGGGGGTGAGTGAAAAATTCTGAAATTTTCAAAAATTGTGAGCACTATGTGGGTACACTTGTGGAAATTTTTTCAAAAAAATCTTTAAAAAATTTCTCGATTTTTTTGCACTTTGAAATTAATTTGTTTTTATTTGAGGGTGGGGTAGGGGGTGGTATGGCTGATTTTTTTCAAAATTTTATAACATCCTTAGGTATAACATTTTTTTTTTGAGGCCTAAAAATGACGGGAATATTCTTTAAAAAATTCAAAACTGAAAATAATTACTCATTTTATTCTTGGGGTTGAAGGGAGCTGGGGGGGGGGGGGTGGCATTTTTTTCGGGACACAAC
>FIZU01044417.1:0-24928 GCA_900064475.1 Pseudococcus longispinus
GAATGTGTTGATGAATTATAGGTTTTAGGTCGGTTGCTGGAATTACATCGTACAACGTGGTTTCTCCTGAAGTGACAGCTAGTTTTGCTCCGTCGTCGCATTTTTCATTTCCATGTATGCCGCAGTGAGAAGGACTCCATATGAGGATTATTTGAGTATTATTAAGGTTGGCGGAGTGTGCTAGTTCTTGAGTGTTTATGACGATATTGTTTGTTGAATTTTTATTGAGGAGGGCATATATTGAGCTGAGAGAGTCAGTAGCGATGACGACGTTTTTGAAATTTCCTTTTGAAAGAATAAATTTGTATGCTGCATTTATGGCAATCAACTCTGCAGAAAAGGCTGATAAGAAAGTAGATAGTTTAAGAAGTTGGATATCATTTTGGTATAGGTAGCAGCATCCTGAACCAAGTTCACTTTTGGATCCATCGGTATAGATGATGTGGTAGTTGTTGTAGTTAGATGAGATCAAATTTAAAAATTGATCTTTCACTAAGGTTGGGTTGTCTTTGTTTGAAATATTTGATAGAGATGCGGTATCGAAGTTGATAGGTGTTGTAATCCAAGGAGGATATTTTCCGATTGAATAGTTGGTTTCATTTGGTGTGGGAAGTTCATATTTGTTCAATAATTCGTGAATTTGAAAATAGATAGATTTTGGTTTGAATTTAAAAAAAATAGAAAATTAAATTTATTGAGTAGTATGAAAATAGGGGAGGGGGGATATTTTGCTCAAAAATCTGACAAAATTTTAGGAACTTTCAAATTCGGTGTAATATTTTGGAAAATTTCGATTTTGGTGGCAAAATTTTCCTCCATTTTGAAACATTAATTCAAAAATCATGCCATCGTTAAAAAAACGCACATTGTTCATTTTTTAATACATTGATAGCTGACTTTTCTTGAATTCTACGACAATTGGTCAGTTGGATTTCGGCTTCTTTGACACCCCCCCCCCCCCCCCCCAAAATATTATACCTTAGCTACAGCCCTATCTATTTCTCTCAAATTTAGCAAATGAATCAGTAGAATTACAACTCATTGCCAAAAAGAAAACCAAAAGCTCAAAAATGATCAAGAATGTTCCTTGAGATGTGAGAAGATAGCGAGAGCAATTGTTGCTGACAATTTTTGTCCCTCCTCCCCACTGAAGTGCTCAAAAATTATTACGTGCGATGTCCTACATACGAATCAATCCATTGGTCCCCCAAAAACTGGGTCCAAAGTTGAAACTGTTTTAAATTCAGGAATCACTGTATGATAATTCTTTCAATTTTTCAGGTATGAAAACTTGTTAAGGTGGAATGAATGCAATGGGAAATGGCTTTTTGGTTATTGGCTATTTTTGGCCAAATGAAAGGCAAGTATAAAATTTTTTAAAACTTTTATAAGTTCGATTTATCATCCCACTAATCGATTCTGATTAAAAAGCTTTTCAAGGTTTAATAGTCCAAAAAGATCGTTATCTTAACAAAATTACATCCTTGTCAAACTTTGTGCTTCTATTAAATGATTTGATTTTTCTGAACTTGCAAAAGCATCGAAATTTTATATTTTGAGAACCCTTGAAAAACTATGTGCAAATTCGCGGATTTTTTCAAGGCAAAGGCATTGTTTTTCAATATAAATTCGCAATTTTAACAATAATTATGGAGAAACTTATAATTTTTTTTGCTCTTTTTCACGAATTGAGTATTTTTGATTTTGAAAATTTTTACATTAAATAAGTTTTTAAAAAATTAAAATTTCTCGATTCTGCTGAAATTGCAACTTTTGATAGATATTTACTTGAAACAAGTACAGACATGATTTTTAGGCTGCTGGATCATCTCGGAGGAGGTTGTAAGTTCCCAAAATGGCGTCATTTGGGTATTAAAAAAAATTGGAAAAAAGAGAAAAAATGAACGAATTTGATCTAAATGCAAATTGATGGTATATTTTGGTGTCATTGATAATATATTACAAGAAAAAAAAATGTTCAACCAGAAATGACCTAGTTAAGGAAGGAAAACAGGCTAAAAATACAATTTTTTCAAGATTTAGGTATGACCCCCTCCACCGCAAAAATCAAAAAAATTCTGAGTCGTGCAAAATGGTCTGAAAAATAAGAAAACAATTTTGTTTCGTGTCTGCACCAAAATTGAGCTCCTGTGGCGATTGGAAGTTTTCAAAGTCGATTTCAAGGTCATAGTAGGAGTCAGAAAATTCTGAAAAAATTTCACAACGTTCCCCTCAAGTACCTGTACACACATACCAAGTTTGATAAAAATCGATTGGAAACTCGCTGAGATAGCATTTTTTAGCTTAAAATCGCTATTTAAGAGGTCCAGCCCCCAGGGGGTGAGAAAAAGGATTCCGTATACGCTCTAAAATCATATTTTACCTTAACAAATCGGAATCCCTAACGAAAAAATTTGAAATTCGACCAGAGGCCGATTGACTCCCTTACTACACCAGAGCATTTTAAGATTTAGTTCCGAAAATCGTTAATCCCCCCCCCCACGTCGATGGCAGCCATTTTCAAAGCAATTTGGAGCCTCTCTCAAAAGTTTGCTTTTCTCCAGCACACTAAAATCGCTCCAGAAGGCGCTGTAATCAACTTCGGTAGCTAAAAATTTAATCCTAGCATTAGAGTGATATTATCACTCGATTAGCAGTTATTTTTGCCATTTTCAAAAAATTCGCCAAAAATCAAAAAATCAACTTCTGCAGCTCAAAATTTGGTTATGAGGTCTGAGTGACATGCCTCTTTCAGCGAGCCAAATTTCATTTTGATCGGAGGTGACTAGTTGACAAGATTCACAAGTCAGTAAACCCTGATTTCAATTCCAAACTTGACTTTCTTCTTTCTCCAAAGGGTATAGCCGGGTGTACGGATGATGATTTGGCATCAGATACCGATTTCGATGAAACCTATGCCAAAAGGTCAACCATGATGAGAAAAAATTTTGGACCCTTAACGCAATTATTTTGGGGGTGGGGGCCAAAATGTGTTTTTTAGTTTTAATTTTCTCGGTTTTCGCCAAATACAGATAAAAATGTCGCGTTTTTTCTAATGGATTCTAAGTGGTCAGGGGACTGCATGCTTTTGAAATTGATAAACGGTAGAATAATACATTCTTTGAAAAAAAAATGGCGACTGTACCTCTGACGGCTCAAAGTTTCTGAAACGCCATAACTCGGTGAAAAATGACTCGAAAATTTTGAAAAAAATGTTTGGGGTTCCTCTGACCACCTAAAATCTATTTTAAAAAATGCGACATTTTTATTTGCATTTGGCGAAAAACGAGAAAATTAAAAATAAAAAACACATTTTGCTCCCCCCCCCCAAATAATTGCTTTAGAGGTCCAAAATTTTTGTCAACATTTTTTCTCACCATGGTTGACTTTTTGTCATAGGTTATTCACCCCCTTCGAGGTCGTACACAAAATTTGAGTCCGAATTCGAATTCTGCATTGAAAACTACTCCGAATCACGAACTTTCTTACTTATTGTGGGTAACCATGCCTTTAAAAAAAGACATGTGCGCCTTTTTTCCACTTCTGGTCCAGTCTCAGAAGCACTCGTAGCTCTTTAGCAGCAATAAAAATCAATCTAGTGTCCCTGTTATTGAATTGTTCATTTTTTTAAAGAAAAAGAAATGAAAAATCGACTAATTCTGTTCAATTTATCATACATAATCATTTTTTGGTATTTTCAATTCCTCACATAGTCTATTACCTAAATTCCACACTCATAATATTAAAATTTACATCTTCTCTACACCAATACGAGGGTCATCAAAGCTACAATCCGCGATCTACTCGCTTCCTCATGCTCGTAACCTTGTCTCCTCTCGCATCTACCAGATACCCATAGCCCTTACCCAGCTGCACATGCTCATACGCTGCTGCCCACCATCAATATTCCAGTATATCGTAGGCCATACGCATACATATAAACTGGATGCACTTTACAAGTGCCTACTATACTTGGCCATCCATACGAACAGCACCGAGCACACCGGCTACCTTAAGGGCGATTCATACATTGTGTTTAGGAAATACTCGTCGTCGACGACGTACACGCATCTACATACATAATCTCTCTCTTTTTCCTACTAGCCAGTAGGACGAATACGAGAGAAGGCCGCGAAGTGAACTTATATACTTATAATACAGTACTATCTGTATAGCATACGAAAACCGCACACATTTGATTATTTTATTAACATTGTTCTTCCCCCTCTGCATTGCTTTCGTTCACTTTGCCATGTGGAGTTGGACCTGAGGCGTATCAATCATTCGCCGCGCTATATTTATGAGGTGTGTACATTGCACGATACACCGCAAAGACCCTCGCCGGATAAACATTTGCATTTATAAGGCCAACAGATCTCGACACGTTTTTAGAACATACGATTATCAAAAACCTCGAATGCGTTTTGGTGAAAGTCAAAGACGAGGGTTCTTAAAAATGGGGGAAAATTTTCTCATCACTAAATCATAGCCACATTATTAATATCCCTGTACTAAAAAGTACCCAGCCAGACTTATACGATATATCTACCATTAACGTTTCAATTTAAATTCCAACGTATACCTCGATTCCAGCCATCTTTGTACTTACTGTCTGTTTTTGTCAAATACAAAACCCTGTTTCGCTGACTACGCTCATTAATTCTGTTAATAGTGTACAGCGTTGGTACTCGTGCCCCCTGCCCCCAACCCCAACGTCCGGCCGAATAAAGAAAAATATTCTCGATAAACAATCGACGCGACGACGGCGTTTATTTCGGACAATTTGACGCGTAGAAATGAATAATAGTCGCTCGAAACGCTGATAAAAATATATTGGAAATTAGGCAAAGAGAGGAAAAAAACCAACTCGGGTGACATAATAAGTCCATTACGCGAACGTGAGATAATGTTTTACGTTTCGGATGGGTTTTTCGACTCTATATTATATCCAGAGTGATCCGGAATAGATACTGGGTGTTTTGGATAACGAGACTGGTCTTTCTATTCGATACGTATGTATGGTGTTATTATTAATGAGTGTACTCAAATGTACACGAATTTTTAACCCGATTTGTCACGCCGGCATCGGCTGTGTTTCGGGGTGAGTCTGAAAAAGGATATTCGTAGTATCTATAATGTACCTATTTCGAAATAATAAACTAGAATTTCAATGTAACAATTAATTCGAGCGGCCTTTTTCGTCGTCGGGCAAATTCAATCGAGCGGATGAGTCTTTTGGAGAAGATGTTCGGATGTGTTTTATTTGAGAAAACAGAAAAAAAGCGTCGAGATGTTAATTGAAATGTACTTAAGCGAGTGTTTGGTCTCGATTAATCATCGATGTGGATTAGAAATCGATCGAGAAAAAATGGCCCACGCTGTACCGATCCTTTGAGAAGGAAGAAAAGTTTCCACTTTGAAAGAATTGTTCGTCAAAGAACAAAGAAGTCTGACCATGAATAAATTGTTCACGAAGAATCAAAAATGTCCATCTAGGAGCTGGAATGAATTCGTTGGGGACGACATAAAAACGCAAGAATTTTGAATAAACTGTTTATAACGAACCCAGAAACATCAGAAGTGGAATCGTCGCATCAAAAGAACAAAAAAATTATTTTTAGAATGAGTAGTTTGAAAAAGATTCAAAAATTTGTCCAGATACGACTAAATAATTGTTTCAGGAAAATTTCTTGCGACAACTTCAAAGATTCAATTTTGAATGGGGAATGGATCATTTAAATGAACGATTCTGACATTGATAAAAAAGTTGATTCGGGAAGAATCACAATATCCCAGGAGAATTAGCATTGAATGATGCAAAAACAGCAGGCAAGTTGAATTACGAGATATCAAAGTAGAAATTCACTCAACAATATTTATGCACAAAAATAAAAAGAAGAGTCTCCAGGAACACCACAATTATCATAAGCAATAATCTGTACGAATTTAGTTCATTAATTAAAACGAAAATTGGAAATTGATACACAATGAAACGAAATATTGAATAAAGTTGGCAATAAGTTTGAGGTAGACTATTATCGAGTCTTCTCTTGATGAAAGTTAGCTCAAGACTAATTTTTGGTGGTCATTTCTCAGAGGTTCTAGCCTCGGTAGAGATTGATCCCTTGGTCGTCTGCTGCCCAGAAATACCAAATTTCCATACTTCTCTGCATTGGTTTCACCAGGAGGAACTTACCTTTTACGACTATCTTTTGTTGGTAGCTCAAATGTATGAATTTCCAAAAGAAGCTGTAAAATGACAGGCTACGATACGATAGACTAAATACTAATTGGCCAGTATCGAATGCTGATTAGCCAACATAATGGACATGTACTTATTCATCTAAAGTTTATTTCATTACAATTCAAAACAGGGTCAAACATTCGCAAAATGATGAAAAAAAGGCGCCGACTAGGCACTTTAATTCACCACTTCGGCACTTCGCCATTCAAACTCCAGATCTAAGATCAAACTGCAAAAATTTCAAATAAAAGAACTGTGCTTCAACTTCGAAAAGCCATTAAAATTCACCTACTGGTTTCCAAAACTCTTAGCATATTAACACAAAACCGTAAAATTTGGCATCGCATATCTTCCCATAATCAATCCAGATAATCCACCGGAGCGATTTTTCTCTACAATGTGTGACGACCTGTACAACTTAGTTGGCTGAAATTCCACAATAAATCGGGTAATTTCACACGAATCCCTCGAATTCTTGGCTCATCTACGCGTTCGAACTATTTACGAGAATAATTTGCAACGCTAATGTCGCTCGTAGTATCGTAAATCTCATAAAATTCGATATCTTATTGGAAACCTAAACTCAGCTAGTCATGCCCAGAGTAAAAAAATTTCCCACTATCGCACCCCGCAATCAAGTTAGCTGCCAACTTGAGCAGTGCGTTTTCGTCGAGCGATAAATCGCGATGGCGACTACGACCGAAGTTGCAAGGCGATGGCGACGCAACCACGAAAAACCGGATGTTGATATGGTTTTGGAAATTTATTCCGACATGCGTTGCAAACGGAATGCTGCACCAGTGCGACGCGAAGTTACGTTTTTCCCCTTCACTTCTCCTTTGGTCCATCCGAGCCGTATCCACATCAACGGTTACAATTTATTTACAAAAGTGTTGATGTATTTTTGATTAGAGCCGTTCATCCTCCACGAACGTTGCGGTCTGTTCAGTTGCGGTCGCCGAACTACCTATTCGCCAGCGCGCCGATACCGAGCCGAGGTATAAACTTTCGGCTACGATAAATTTTCATAATTAAGACACAAATTACCAGCATAACCGAAAACCTTATCTTGATTGGAATTTCATAAGCCGAGCCGGTCCGCAACTACGGTGTTGTTTCGCTCGTCCATCCTGAGTCGGCGAATAATCGAGAGAATCTGAATATTCATGTGCCGACGACGACAACGACGACGATTAGAATTGCAGACGTGAGGCACAAAAATTCGCCAATTGAGCCGCCATTGCCATCGTCATTCAGTATTCAACTAGCTAGTGAATTCATCTAGAATGGAACAATGACGCGAACGAACTGGTTTGGACTTTCTTCGGAAACGTGGGAGGGGTCGTGAAAACTTACACCTGTACACCCAGACGGGTTTTTGAGGCTTTAAAGATAGAAATTGTAAGAGGCTGGAGAGGAATAGAAAATCTCTGGTTGATCTTTCAAAGGGGGGATCTTCAGGAGATGAGCCTTTGTATGTCTATTATGTGCGTGCCGGCGTGTGTCAGACGGCTTCAACATGGTGTCGACTCGTGTCAGAGTGTTCAACACATGCCAACACAACTTTGAAGGTCTGACACTGCTCTAACAGTGTCAGCATGTGTCCAGAGTATCTGACACAGCTCCAAAGCAGTGTAGACTTGTGTCAGAGTATCTGGCATACCTCAACACTGTTGGAACTGTGTATAAGACTAACAGAAAGGCAAACTAAATTTCTCAGCTTTACCAAAAAACATTGAATCATTTATATCCAAGAAGGCTTCCCCCAGGTTTGAAGAATTTACCAAATTTTTATAGTTCATAAAGTGATCTGCCAGCGTTATATTAAAATACACTACATATTAGGTCAACCTTCGGGGTCATCTGCCAGTAGCTGCTGACATTGCTGACACTAAAGACTTTCTTTTAGTAAATGCATCAATTTTTGGAGCTTTCCTGATTTACTTGCTCTTCGGATTACTGTCTTTCGATTTTTCTATTCTAAAAAAAATGTTGAGGTATTATGAGATAACGGTCTCACTTCCAACTTCCTTCTTTTTATTCTGAAAAAAATTGGATCATGTTATATTCTCACTGTCGGAAATCATTTTTGTGTTTGAACCCGATGATTTTATTCTCGGAAATGCAAAAACCACAACGATAATATCCTAATTTCCGGATAATTTTCAGCATCGACGGGTACAAAAAGAAGGGAGACAAAACCTGCTGCACCTCGTGTAGATCTCGTTAACCCACAATACCAAGACATTACCGAAATTCTCATAGAATCGGTCACAATTACTAGTTATCTTTTGTCTGAAATCTTTTACGTTTAATCATCACGTGAGAAAAAAAGAATAACTCGAGAAAGAAATAGGAAAAAGGATGCCTATACCTGTACAGCATGAAGCATCAGAAGAAGTACAGTCGATAGGAGGGTTGGAGAAGAAAAGACAACACGAAGAAAATTATCTTTTTTAATGGGCCCTTAGTCGAGACTTTAATGACAAATAGAGCGCAGTAAGTCGGTTCATCTGTCGATATGATTGTATGAAATTAGGATTGTAACCTCGGTGCTGGTGCTTTGGCGAGCAAGAATATACCATTGTCGATGATTACGTGGTCCGACGACGAACACGATGATGGCGGCGGTGGTGGCGGTGGCGGATGAACCCGAGAAAAGATGGGCCGCCGACTAATAATTACGACTTGTGTGTATATTTTAAGGGAGTTTTTTTTTCGTTTGCTTTTGTGGTTTGGTGCGATGATGATGATGATGGTGGTGACGCGCGCGGGCCATCATTGCCAGAGATAATGGTAAGTCTGCGAGTCTGCGTTTTGGAAATGATATTAACCACTAATGTCATGTGGGAGAGGTTTTCTTTTTTCGTCTTTCTGGTCTATTTGCTGGCTTGTGTATATGGTGAGCAGGTTCACGATTTTGGAGACGCGGAGCCCGAGCTCGTTGAACGTGCATACTGCGATATAATTAATGATCGGTTCTGGAGGTTGAAAGGGTAAACGATTTACGCGACAATGCGTTGTTATATTATGTCGATGATGGCATTCCTCGTAAAAGCTTTTTTTTTTCAGGTAATCGATACACGTTGTATGAGCTATCGCGCCAGCATAATGCGGAAAGATTTAAATAAAGTATTATCTATCTTATATACATTAGAAGATGAAGAATATCGTATACCCCCTCGATCAGCCTCGCCGCCTACCGCACTCGTCCCTTAGGTGATATTAATCAATGTTCATTAAAGCGATATCGATAGGTGGTGCGTGTTTGTGATTGGACGAGTCGAGCTGTATTGTTCGATACGTCGTTGGACCGAGAATTATTGTTTTTAATTAATAACTTCCGATTGTTATACAAGCATAGATGATATCGCAAGTCTTCGTACATTGCCTACTAATCGGATACCTCTCGAGATTAGTAATTTAATGGGTGTATGTGTGTTCGTTAGACTCGTCACGTAATGTAAGCTGCGGAAAAAGGTCATTTGCCACTTGTTTTGTATATACGATAGTGTACGAGAGAGATGTGCATAATTCTCGGTAGATTTATTTTCTTTTGTAAATGTCTTGCGTCGATTAAACGGATCCGAAGATGCAATGTCGATAAAGTCGTGGAAAACGATTTTGACAAAAGTCTTGGATTTTGTTGTGTGAATGATGAAAAGGTCATATACCTAAGAAAGTTCACCGAAATGAGGTCATATTTCCAAAAAAAAAAAATGGTATTTGATCTCTAAAATTTTTCCTGCTTTGTAACCATATGATGCAGATGGTTTTCTTGAAATTTCGTCAAACTGTTTTCTCAAAAAAAAAACTAATTTTATTACTCAAAATCTTTAGGACTCCTCAGGACCTCAAGTATGGTCATTCAGCTTTCAATAGTTCATTCAAGATTCCAGCACACCAAAAGACTGAAAGTTCTTAACTTCAGAAATATAGTAGAGATGGAAGATGAACAGAAGTTTGAGGTAAAAAAGGCATGAAGGACTTCAGGGGTAAGAGACATGGTACTCTGCCAGATATTGACATTCTCCATCTTACGTCGTTTTCGCTACATGAATTTGATGAAAAGCTACAGGGAGACACAAAAAAAATGATTGCATTGATTTTTCTAGTGAGGAAGCCGGGAATTGTATTGTCTTTTCGTGGCAAATTCCTGGTTGCATCTCTGCACGTAGACTCGCAGTCAAAGAAAGAGATAAGAGACATGGGATTGAGGAGAAGCACAGAAATTATTTGAAGACATTGCAACAGGTTTGTGTTATTTTTAGACAATCCCATAATTCGATACATTGATCTGCGGCTTTCTTTAGAATGGAAAGAAAATGGATAAAATCTCCACAATCCCAAAAATTGACGAACTTTTTGGAAGAGAGAAGCACTGGAGAGTGACACTGCTACCATAATCTCCACAAACCTTCACCAAAAAAAAAAAATCCAAATTAAATCCGTATTCGCGATCCCACCGCATCATCGGTTCGTTTCGTAGAAAAAAACCTCATAAAAATTGGTATTATCCGGTACCCAGAGTAATATCCGAACCACGGGACGAGGAAAGCAAAACGCAGAATGAGAAAGAGTGACGAAGAGAAAAAAAGAAGAGGAATTATAATAGAATAAAATGAACAGGGGACGAGTGGAAGTAGAACTGTAATCAAAGTTCTATGCGCGTCGTGGAAGAAAGGTGGTTATTATGCGGTGTTGGTTCAGAATGTGATGCAAGGCCACTTCTTCGCCTAATTGTAGGTTACTAACCAAGACCGCGTTACTATATAGCAAGAAGCGGATTCAATCATTTCGAACCTAGGTCCTCTGCTTCTCCATCTATCTCGTCTCCATATCTGTGTGTACGTATACTCCTCTCCTCTTCCACAGACGTCTTCGTGTTTTGTCAGAGTGTGCGAGCGTATATACTCTATACACGACGACACACGCACATCAACCGACTCTACGCTACAAAAACTTAAATTCCAACTCGTTTCCACGCAATGACACTTACCGCCGCTGACTTACCGGCGCGCTTCCGTCGCCGTCCTCGCTCTTTCCACGCACCACGAAACGCTTCCAGCGTTTTTCACAATTATATTTTTATATTCCCAAAAAAAACCTCATCTAGACCGCTCATTACTTCTTAAGTACTTTTTTTTACCTTCCCCATTCGCCATCCCACCACAATTGAACCGAGATACTACCTGTACCTACAGGTACAGATGAACGCAGATGGAAAAATATGGTACACTGGCCGGCTAAATAAGTATACGTTTCGGTTTTATTAATGTACCTATCTTATAGACATTTCTGCCGGGGTCTCTTTACCCCACTGCAGTGCAGGCATCGACCCCTTATCGTATCACCTTCATTCAAAGATAACGTTGAATTACGAACGTTGGCGAATTTAGACTTTTCTTCAATTTCATTAGTTTGTAATCTTTCATGACGTACATTACCTGAATCTCACCCCACTTCACCTTCACATTAAAAATTGACAAATTACTCGCCTTAATTATCATTAGAGGCCAGATAATAGCTCGAGTACATCCAGCGTATTTTTCCCCTTATATAAATGACGACCATGCGAATGATACCTCGTATCAAGACATAATAACTCAGCATGAAACCATTGTTCCGTGACACTCGCACACATTGTTACCTTAATTATACCATCTCGAATTCTCGACAATAGAATTTCCATAAAACTGCCAAAAATCCCACCAAATTCGTTGACATTTATTGTAATGAAAGTCCAACAGGAAAAAAATCCTCGTATCTGGTATCTTCAAACTACCAATCTGTCTCTTTTGATTAACTCGTATTTCTCTCATACCGACCGCAAATGAACAAGAAAATTGATTCTAATTATGATGTCATATACGAAGAACATCTTAAGTAGAATCAAATACGTACGAGACGATGAAGCTAAGGGAAGAGGGAAGATAATAATCATTGGGATTCGATGATAGTCGATACAACTCTTCAGCTGTATCTGTGCTGTGCGTACCTCTCCAGTTACCACGTCTCTACAACACCAGTACCAGTACCTACTATAAAATTACATTATCACTGTACAAGAATGTAGAATGGAAAAAATTTGCGGAGGATAACCGTGGTGCCTGCGCGCTGCTGAACGCGTTAAGTGCATCACCTTCCTACGTAATTTTCACTTATTTAGAAATATAATATATCTATATATTTGAAACGTTTATGTATAATGGATGCCCTATGTGTGTGAGTGTGCAATGTGTATGGGCTGTTCACCAGATATCAGTTGTCTACTTATATGCTTAGACTACATAAGTCGTTAATTGATACCAAAGCGAGTCTAATTACTGTAGAAAATTAATTCTTTCCATGTCTATTTACATTATCGATGAATTAACACGAGCTTCGTAAATTATTTGATTGATTTTTTTCACTTCCAGGGTAAGTATTTAAATTGAAATCAGTTCTGAAAAATTTATGAAAAAATTCCATTCCAAAACTGGTTTCTTTTTTTGTATCACTTACAATTTCAACTATATTTTCAACGATGATTTTCAACATTGGTATTGAAAACTATTTGGTTCATTGATAGATCTGCGTGACAAATCGTTGTGCAAATTCATCAAATTTTGGATAAGAACCTCTAAGAAACATTCACCGTCTATAATTACATGGAACACAACTGGTAAGAAATATCAACCTCGACTCAAATCTCATAGCTTTCAAGTAAGTATTCCACTCACAAATCAGAGATCACTCCTCGTGACTAGTTTTTAAACGAGCTAGAGAACAAGCCACAGCCATGCATTCGAAATACATACCTCGTATTTTACAAAATAAGTAAACGAATTCGAGGACTCAAGGTGGCTACTACGTGTGGCCAATTTGAATTCGTGATCTGTTTCAACTCTCGACTTCTCGGGCGTGATTTAATATTGAAATTGTCGTGATCCTTACAGGCAACCTACTCAGTTTACCAAATTCATGCATGAAATGTCAGAAATATGCGATAGGAAAAAAAAGTATTTGCATCTAGCTTTTTTTCTTTAGACTATTGTCACCTAGAGCAATATACAATTATTCATCATACAACTACCACAATAATCTTTTAGCAATGTGGCGAAAACAACGCTGACAATAATTCGTAACATTAACATTGCTATATTTAAATTCCATCATACTATTGGCAGGTTTACATATCCCCTTTATCATACGACGCGACAATACACAGGAAGAGACGAACAGAGGGGAACGCAACACCTTAACATATACAAGGCATCATACACATACACCGACGACATATTAAGCTCCGCCCACTCTCATACGCTTACAATGTAGGTAAAAACAACAACACACCGGCACATACGTGCGAATGTGTCGCTCGTCGCTCAACTTGTACATCGTGGCCGTCATACCGCATTATCTTAAACAATAGTATATTACATTAATAAAGTATTACAGCGACGACAAGCAGTGTTATTATTTATCTCTTTTCTCGTCCTGTCGAGCTCCCTTTCGAGACACCATGCCCCATACCATACGTGAAAACTTCTCACCACTATTTCGAAAGGAATACGGCGTCTTTGATACACCTATGGCGCTACGTAGTCGGTATCCTTCGGCGCATATTCACTTAAGAGAGCATAATACGAGGGAAAAAAGTAGCGCGATTTCTATATGAACATGAAATCCTCCGCCTTCGAAGGGTGATCTAACAAAAGATCGGCCGACTATATAAATTGCGACCACCTGTAAAGGCCAGCAGACACGAGAACCAAAGGACATTAGACTTCGGACGCCAGACTAGACATGTACACCCTCGATTTGATTTTAAAACCGTAACATGTGTAACAATATACCCCTTAATGGGTCATTCCTATTCTGTAACAAGTTCCCGCAATTTTCATCATTTAAATTCCTCCGCTGTGGTCTTGGTCATTTTTCCGAATCTCCAAATTAAATAAAAATTGCCTTCATTTATCAGAAAATCCACTTCGATATACATTTTACCTATAAATAAAACCCAACTTACACTTCGTCCAGTCTCGTAAGGTGCAAGACGACAAGATTAACAGACGAGATAAAAGCAAAAGATGTTTTTTTTTTTCAATAAATAAAAAACTCCACTGGCGCTGTGTCCAGTGAAATTCCAAAGATTAATGGCTCTTGACTGATTCAGAACGACTAGTAAACTCTTCGTATGTGATTTATTCGGCGAATAAAAAAAATTGCGAAATTAATTTCACGTCGCGGAAATTCTCCCGGTAGTCTACAATAATACAACGGTATAAATGTGTACAAATGTACCTATGGTGGCAAGGCATTACGAATACGCAGACGGGTGGAAGAAAAAAAGGTATTACAGAGTCGTGAACCTGTCATAATATATTCGTATATCAATTACCGTAAAATTGTCTATATATGTCCGTTTAATGGATCACACGCTGCGTTCAGCTTGCTTCTGAATTATTTGTATCTGCAGTAGCTGGCGAGAACGGAATACATTAAGGATAAATTGAGCCCTCAACGACACACATATGCTCGCCTCTCTACCCATTTTACCAGTAAATTACATATTTTATTTTCAAACAAATCAGTTTCCAAGAATAAAAGAACGCAGACACACGATGGCGTTTGTACCCATATGTACACTAAATTATCCTTATCCGCTACGAATTCGTATATTTTTGACCAACCAAGTCGAGAATTTCTACGGGCGAAAATTTTCTCGTATTTGAAACGATGCAAAGTTTCAATCGAGCTAAATGAATCGGGCCGTGAATCAATTCACCTACAGAGTCCGCATGCGTTCTGATCTCATCCGTAATGAAGACAACCATCAACAAAACCTACTCAACTCTCACCTTGTTTTCGGCTTCGAGAATTTGAGAATAGTATTTTCTGCTTCGACACAGAGCTCGCATCAGCGTACCCAGACAACAACGAAAACAAATCGTATACAAAGCGAATTTCTCATCCCGGGGTACTCATCAATTAACATGAGCGAACAACGTGCTCGCTACAACAGTCCGAGAAAGCACATTCTGCTTCATCATGTTTCCTATTAATTCGTTCTTTTTTTTCTTTTTACCAGCCCAATGCTGCTTTGTACTTCGGTCGGTATTTTTAATGTTTCATTTTTACGACGACTATGGCCAAGATGGGTCGAGCTGTAGGTGAATTCACCCTTTAACATATACTCTATACAGGCATGCCGCGTGCATGGGTATCGCCAATTTTACTGGTGCCTGTGTTCAACCTAAAAAAAAAAGGTTCTTTCACGTTGAATGCTAGATAAAGACTTTCGTCTCCCTTAAGTGAATAATTTACGACATAGATGCCTAAAAAGTCGACATTTTTACAACATGTACCTATCCTCCAGCTTTCCCTCTACAGATTGTAAATCGTTCAGAAATTGATTTCTAAACAAACCCTGGCGCATTCAACCTATCCCGCTATAGTTTGTTTAAGGGACAGTACAAACAAAAAAAGATGTCACTAACCTTCCCTTATATAGAGTTTCTACCTATAAAACGTAGACAGTATTCAATGCTCTTTTCTCTATACCTTTTGTTATTTGCCTTACATTTAGTGCCAAAAAAATAAGGGACTAGTGCCATTCAGTCGCTTACATTATTCCAAACGATACGAATACGTGTTTAAATAATAAATGTTCTTTCGTCGAACAATTACATAACAAAACTCTACAATAGTATACTCAATACAACAGATAAAAGAAAAACTCTACTATCGGGTCAAAATACTCACGACAACTGTGTCTCAAGCACGTAATTGCCTAGCCAAAGGTCTATACTGTTACGTTAGCGAAACGAGAAGCGGTGTAAAAACGAAAAAATAAAAAAACAACACTTTTCTTCTGGCGAAATCCACCACGCTGAGCAGATAAGTAAAATCTGATTATTATGTTTTACTCGAGTTCGTCGTATTGGTTCGAATTTCTTTCTCTTTTCATGTACCGCGTACACACGGTATATATAAATTAACAGTTCGCAAATCATACGTTTTATTTAAGAAGTTTCCAAAGAAGATTATCATTTTGCCTGCCTCTTTCTCCGCATTCGTCGTATTTTCTCGCTTTTTTTTTCTCTTTACCCGAATCTGGATTTGATTATTGCCATTTGAGAATAACCTTGGATGCTTGATTATATTTGTAGATTCGGTTGATTTTTTTTCGCTAATTTTCGGTTACAATGTTGGAGTTACTGAACTGTTCCGCGAGGATGTGGCAGCCGCTGGCGAATGCAATTCCGAAACTATAGGTTGCATGTTTGGAAGGGTATAATCGCGGATGAAGGTGTTTTTCCAGATATGATGCAGTTTTCAAAGTATGACGAATCATTCGACGGTTTTAGAAGATACATTTTTGAAGAAAAAATTGCTGCAAGGATAATTGCCCTCAAGAAGAAGTGTTAAAATAGTTAATATTACACAAAACCTATGGCTATAGATAATATTCAGTCACTTTTGAAATTTTTAGGATTTTATCTACATTTCTAGGAAACTTGTCTGTTAAATTTTGAAGCGATGATTTCCATTGTTTTAGGGAAATGTACTTCCTACAAAGTATTTTTACCTACGAATCAAAAAACTTATAAAAATCACTTCTTCCTTCACAAAATGTTTCTGCATGCACACAGAAGATAGGGTAAGAAAGATACCATACCATTCTTGCATTTTCCCACAAATTTAACCTCACCTCCAACATCGCAACACTGCAGTCACTTCATGAAAAAAATCTACTCGCGATTTGAAGCAAAATGCACAGCACAGATTCCTTCATCACCTCTATCTGCGTATAAAAAAGGGTGCGGGTTCGCTAATTACAATAGCCTGGATACACGTACGATTCCGGCGAGCGGCTTTCAACGTGCCATACCCGCCCCTGGGAGATTTTTCATTTAAAAAAAGTATCTACCATGTATTTCTGGCTGGTACGAAACACTACATCGATGATATGCGAGAAGTTATTAAAACGATTTTTCCGAAGGGTGATTTTTAAGCAACTCCTTCGGATGTTTCAATCACTGACAGGCACATCTGTTACCTGCATGCAGAGAATTGTGTTCGCCGAGTGCCATAACACAGATATGGGGAATCTATGAACTGGCTTCATTGAAAAAAAACCTTAACGCAATACAGTTCCCCCTTTGGCTATAAGAAATAAACATCAACGGCGATTATATTAGATTTCCTGTCCGTTGACACGTTTTAATCGTTTTATTCGCACGTTCCCCTGCTCGTTTTTTCTACAAGACGTACGAGAGTGCATAGGTATAAAAGAGCTTCCATTTTCTTCATATTATTATTATTAATCGCGCACAATTGTCGTATTGATTCGAGGTGTTTGTATTTCACCAGGTCGAAGAATGGAGAAGAAATACGGTTTCAGACACTCTAAGCATCGCAGACACAAAGAGCTTCCAGAATCATACCATGCACAGACAATGAAACCAGAACACAACTACGACGTTATTCTTTGTACGAATAATTAAAAAATATACGTAGAAATAAAAGGTAGCCCGAATCCGGAAATATGGAGGTCTATTTGTACCTTCTAATACGTAGAAAAACCACGTATAGCGGAAATTACTCTTTCATCGAGGCAGCCTCAATAAATACGCGGCAGATGAGAAAGCACAGAGCAGCAAAAAGAAGTTGACACTAAACGTATCATTACGAGAACACGCAATCATTCCGCTCCCTAATTAAACAACCCGTAAGGCCGACAGTAAGACTCCGATGGATTCGTGCCTTCATCCTGCAGACTTTGTACTGTAATACGCGATCATCTCTTTTTGACCACGAAACATCAAGACCCCGAGAATATCGTATAAGAATAAACCTACATAATGGATTCCTTTGTATGTAAGACCGAATACAAGCCTAAGAAAAGAGAAAAAAAGGACCAGAGAGGATCTTTTAATTGCCGACGGCTTTACACGCGGATACATTCGAGCAGTGGTTCGAATATCTGTTTAACAGAGTCAATAGAACAACAAATAGTACCATGTTCCATCTTGATGGTGTCCACCATGCGATAGATTCGATTCATATGTCATTTTTATTCAAAATCTTCTCTTATCTTCTTTCGTTTGGTAAAAAAGTCAATCCAAAGGCACCAAACCCAACACTTTTTGGGTATATCTCTTGCTAGATCATCGACAAACCTTGAGAACACCTGAATTAACCCCGTTGTATCAACAATTTAATTCTTCACATCCCGAAGCAATAGGTACACCCGCTGAGGGAATTTTCTTCCAGACGATACATTAAAAGGGACGAACGATGAGAAGAACGCGTCAGTTTGAATTCATCACCGGGGTATCGTATTAAAAACGATTTTTCATAATCTCTTCTGCGAACATTATCACGAACATCAACAGGTACCCACTACCCGGTCTCATACATCTAGAGTCCAAGTTTCCTTCATTTTTACGTAATGATCCGCGACTGCACAGCATTGACTTTAGGTAATAGATATTTCACCAAGAGTCTCAACATTTGCAGGCAATTCTTTTTCCTTGTGATGATGGCGGTATACTTAGGTTCGATCAAATTCTACACATCGGAATTAATTTCTCACTGTATCGTCATCTCGAATACTTTCAAAGCGGCATCCCACCTCACAATCAGCTGAACTAAAAAATCAATTTTCCAACCAAACGCGACCGCTCGAGCTCGCTGGTACGAGTATGTCTTGAAATATACTGCAAAAAGGCCTAAGGCCATTTATACCTATAAATAGCTAAATGATTACCGCGTGTGCGATGTAAAACGTGAACGGTTTCATAATCGATTCCACAGATCTTGTTCGTTTACGATAAATGATGAGACAGAGGAGAAGAGAGGGGGTGAAATGCTCGACTCGACTTACACATGTTTGTATGAATTAGCGCGCGGAATCTTTTACATACTTGTATTGAGGTGAGATTTATTCAAAGGTGGCTGGAAATTATTCCGGATTGGGGAAGGATTTTGAGCTGAGGAATCGGGATCAGAAACATGATGAAGGTCTTCATAGGATTCTTTACAGCTGATTTTCGATTTAAAGCAAGAGATAGAAATTCTTTTTAATTTGATATCAAAATTGACAAGAATCATTTTAAAAGGGTCTCATGAAGTCATGATTTCAATTTTGGGTTTTAATCCTTTAGAATTATGCAAAGTATACAAATGAGACAGACTTCTCTATATCTTTTTGCATTGCTCAACATATTAAATTAATTGTACTACTCGACACTTCCGTCTTCTCCTTCTCCTGCACAGGAACAAAACTAGAGGGGTGTTAGGGGTTCAAGAGGCTTGGACTACTCTTGATGACTGAAATGTTGGAAAAAATGACAAAATTCCACCTTTAGAATCTGCTTTTCTGGAAAAAATTTTGCCCTTACTTCGTTGGGGGGTTCATGAATTCCATATTTTGACAAATTATTGAATATTTTACACGATTTTACGTAAAATGACTCTTTTTTTCTTATCAATCCCTCTATATTTTTTGCTTCAAGTAGTCTTAGAGTTGGGAAATTTTCAGTAGCTGCAATCGGCATTTTCAATTATTCTGTCCCCTCCCCTGGAAAGTTCCTTCCGTTTTTCCTTGCATTTAATTCAGTTCATTCGGCAGATTTTTCATTAAAATTTGGTCTAGTTGTCCTCCTTCTCTCTCAGTAAAATCATGAAGTTTTGATACCTACGGGCTCCTGCTTTCGGATACATGAGTTTCAAGAAATGATATCTTTAAAAAATTTCAAAATTGAAGAAATCTGTTTGCATGAAATTTTTGATGACACCAATTTTTCCTTTGCAATCAAACAGTTTGCCACCTCCAATCCTTTATAATGGATTAATATCACATGAACCCATGTCCACCACATTCACATCCGTAAAAATTAGAAACTGGCTTGACTCATACGATTGAAGAACATCGAATTACTCATTTCCAGAGGTGAACAATTTACAAGTCTCCACAAAGGTTTCAAAACTACGGAAATATGAAGGCACAGTACAATTTTTCGCAATTTCCAGGGGGTGGAAACACGAATTCCCTCCCAATTAATTTCGCTAAAACAACTCTCAAGGCGTTTCGTATCATATCAGCACTAGCATCGCAAAATTAATTACCAAAGCTTTGCTGGCGTAATTTTTTCTCACACGAAATAGTACACATGATTGAATGAATTTTCCCACCAACGATTCAACCCTTCGCTGCTCCACCTCCAACCGGATCATAAATGAGTTCGTATCATAGACATAGGCAAACCAGTTGACGTGCAAGTCTTAATTAAAACCTCCGACGTAGCGACGGTACTCTTGATTGGCTGATTTTCGCCATCTGCCCATTCCTACTGGATGCTCCAATCCCTTCTCGCGAAAATTCATCATCACACACGCTCGTTAGTCGGGCATAAAAAGGGACGTCGGACGTCGGTTGCTCGGTAACTGGTTCGGCGGTCGAGACTCGTTAATCGAGTTATACGACGCTAAAAATTACCTATACTTAGCGAAGAACGCGCATGTAGAACGATACCAAGTGCAATGCGACCACATACACGTGTATAGAGCCGGGCAAACAGATAGGTTCGGGGGGAAAAAGAGGAAGGAATACATATTTATTCGTATGGTATGAATTTTAGTGGGGTATTTAATCCACATACTATACGAATATACGAGTTCGTCGTTTGCCAATGTGTAACAAGCTGCCTATTTACCTGTCTCATTGCCATTACGACGACCGTACATCAAAGCAATTGCAACCGGTCCCCCGACCACCTCAATCGGGCCGTTGCCCGCGCACCGACGCGATCTCGTATTATATTCTTACACACGGCGTCTCTCATTACGCGTTCGAATCGGATTCTTACATACACGTGACGAATGGCCGCCAATCAAAATGGAAAAAAGCGCATCATTCAAACCAATCGCGTTCCTCGCGGTCACGCCTGTTTCCCCTCCGTCCTTGCATGCGTACCTTTCGAACCACGAAAAAAAAGCACGCCGTACCCCGCACGCGTCAATTATTTAAATTATACGATGAATCGACGTCCGCTCTGGAGACCGCATACCGCCCTGACCGTCTGCAGCATTCGCGTATCGACATTTTTTTCCTCCTATCTATGCAAAACGATGTTGCAAATACCTATCTTACATAAGTGAGCCTAAGATGCAGGATTGGTGCTGAGATGGGCATTTTTTCGAGTTGTCGAACTTTTTGTTCGTAATTTCTTTCAATAGCCTATTTCATTTTCATCTCTTTCAGGTTGCAGTTTGGTGAAAATTTTGGCTGGAGTAAGCTATCTTGATAAATTGACTTGGTAGACCTCCGCAGACTTAACAACACCTTAAATTGTAGTCTTACTTCAAATTGTGATGAATCTGCCCAAATAAAAGATCTATAAAAACTCTGATTGCAAAAATCTCAAAAATTAAGCCTCTTAGAAGAAAAACTAATATCTGATGAATGAAAGAGAATTTCAAACTCTACAATTTTGATTCTTAGCATTTTTTCGTAGGATACTTGGTTTGGCCAGAAAATTCATATTTATGGGATTTTTAAAATTTTCAATGCCATCGACTTTGAATATGGGCTAAATTTCCCAAAAACATGGATTTTCTGACCAAATTGAGGGTCCTACGAAAAAATTCTAAGAACCAAAATTATAGAGCTTGAAATTCTCTTTCCGCAAGAACTGATTAGTTTTTTTCCTAGGAGGCTTCGTTTTCGAGATTTTTGCAGTTGAAAGTTTTTTTTTTTCATTTTCAAAACCATTAACTTTCTACGTGAACCACCCATTCCCAACTGCGATTTGCTTTTTGCATGTACCACAAACAGACTAATATAATAAGAAGGTAGGTAGGGATACTCGTACTTGATATTATTGTTGTTATTACTTTTTTCATTTTTTCCCCAACATTTGCTTACATACGGCAAGTAGATATTATACGTATATTTAAAAAGTACTAATACCCGAGTGAAAAATACGATGATCATAAAAAGTGAAACATCCAGACGCATCATTTCAAACTGGGCTGATACAAAATACAACAGTAAGTTCATAAATGTCGACAGTTTACCCTCCTCCTCATTCTCTCATGTATATTCATATTCACAATGCAACTTACAAGTCGTTATTAAGTTTATAGTGCAATAGGTATGTGCAGGTGCCCCACCCTCAAATACGCTAACATCTTTCAGTGTTTATTGCTTTTTGGTATAAACGTACAATTTTTGGATTCCAAGGTCGATCTTAATGGAAGGAACATTTACATTATTCGACGAATGCTAATTTTAACCCTAAATATGGCAAACACGCAGCGACTTGAATTTCGAATTTAATTTACGTTTTTCTGTTTATTTATGATCTCAGAAATACGAGTACAAAAAAACTTGATGATTTTGAAACTGAAAATAAACACTCTGACAGAAAAAATCTCAAAAACCAAGTGCCCTAGAAAAAAACTAATAGCTGAAAAGAAAAAGAGAATTTCAAGCTCTACAATTTTCCTCACTTGCATTTTTTTCGTAGCACCTTTAGTTTGGTCAGAAAATCCATGTTTATAGCAAAGTACAAAGTCAATGAGTTCAAAAAAAAAAAAACATTTTAATTTGTAAATTTCCAATAAACATGTATTTTCTGACCAAACTAAGGGTGCGACGAAAAAAGTACAAGGGATGAAAACTGTAGAGCTTGAAATTCTCTTTCTCATGAGAGCTCTTAATTTTTTTCTAAGGAGCTTATTTTTCGAGATATTTGCTGTCGAAGTGGTCTTTTTTTCATTTTCAAAGCCATCGACCCTCTAAATGAGCCATCCTGTATGTACCAAAGTAGTATTTAGTTGAAACGAGGAATATTTTTCACAGAACGCCCCCCCCCCCCTCACAATAAGAAATTTGATCAGTTCACAAAGATTCAAATTTTGAACTTGAATAAAAAAATTGAAAATTGAGAAAGGAATAAGTTGAGATTTTTGAACATGTGATGCGATGTATGAAACTCAATCAGAAGTCGGAATTTTTTTCAACATTTTTTTTTTTTACCTCCTTAGATTCTTCAATACCTATAGTTTTCAGGTCATTTTACTAAAAAATCAGGCCCGGGTGTCCTAGATGCTTTAATTATTTTTTTACCTATGATTTTTCAAATTTTAAAAACTTGTATTTCAATTTTTCAAAATTTTAAAGAGAAACGAGATTTTAGACTCTCAGCCTTCCAAAAATAGGAATTTCGGTAAAAATTCAAAAAATCGCTCTCTTGTAAAATTTTGTTTTCCGACTTCTGCTTGGGTTTCATAGATCGCATTACACATATTTTACTTCAAAAATAATTAAAAACTTGAAATGAAAAAATTCTACGTTGCCCTCGAAAAATTGAAAAAAAACGAGAAAAAGATAAAATACGTATAAAATACAGATTCCAAAAATTCAAATTGTGGTTTCAAATTCAAAATGAAAATATCCTAAAAGACAAAATCTGATATTTGGAAAGCAGCAAATAAGGCATCAACCCCCAAAATGACTCAAAAAAACCAAAACTAATAAATTGTTAAATAATGCTAACTATTGTAATTTTATTCAGAGAAATTCTGATGTTTGAAAATGCAACGACAAACATTTCTAAAACATTTCAAAATTCAATAAAATTACAGAAATTTTCACATCAATTTTCAAAATGAATTCTGAGGGGGGTAGATCGAAAATTGAATGGGGACTATTTCAAAAATCACGTATATAAAGAGCTACCAAAAATTCAAGAATTGCTTCTCATTCTCAACTTTAAGCTATTTCAAAAATTTTGTCGTTATTTCAATAAAAATTTCAAATGTTACAATAGTTTATAAAATTTCTCAAACGTTACTTTGGAATTTTAGGGTTTTTTTGAAAATTACTAAGCTATTTGATTTTTTTTTTTTTTTTTGAAATAACATACATTTAACAAATTTTGGGTGAGATTCTGTGGCACAGAAAAAAACTGAAAAACGTTGAAAAAATCGGTTTTTCGGTATTTTAGGTATTTTTTCGCACTCGGAAAAATCTGAAAATATTCACGGGAGTTCAGAATACATCCTAAAACATATGTAAATTTTTTCCAGAAATTCGTTTATTTTTGTTTTTTTGTTAATTTGGCTTTCAAATTTTTTGAAACTCACTTTAGGGTCGTTCTTAAGGTAAAAAAAATCTGAGATCATATTACTTCATAAATTCGAAGTAATAGTGCAAGCGCATTACGAAAACGTGATTTTGCACGGAGGAAACCTGTAAAACGTTGAAAGAATTCGATTTTTTGACGTTTTAGGTAATTTGCACCACTCGGAAAAATCTGAAATCACTCATGGGGGTTCAGAACATACCCTAAAACATATTAAAAAAATTTCCAGAAATGCGTTCATTTTTGTTTTTTTTAAATTGACTTTCAAAGTTGTATTTAAAAGTCACTCAGGGTCAAAAACATCTGAAAAAAATTGTGGAAGTTGGTACTTAAGACTATCTACTACCAACAAAACCAACCTAGACGATACAAGCCATGAAGGTAAAAAGGCAACATCGCATTTTCGAGGTTTAGACGGCCGACTTTCAAATATGTTTTTTCACCATAACTGGGAAAATATTTGTCAAATAAAAATTCTGACGACACATCAATGAAAGAAAATTTTCCGCTCTACAATTTTGCTTCTAATCAATATGCATCAAAA
>FIZU01044425.1:0-15176 GCA_900064475.1 Pseudococcus longispinus
CTTGAATTTGGTCAAAATCTGAGGTATGTTTTTTTTCGCGCTCCACCCTAATGATCAATTGAGCGTTTAACGAATTTTTTCGTTTAAAGCAACATAAAAAAAGGTTCTCAAACGACATTAAATTTGTTGAAAGAAGTCAAAAAAAAAATTCTAAAATATTGCAAAAATTACTCAAAATGTATTAAAAATGTTGAAATAACTCAAAATTGTTCAAAATATTGGAAAAGTGGTTCAAGTTGAGAAAAAGTCACAAATTTGCTTAAAAAGGGCTCAAAAATCACTAAAAAGTCTTAAAGAGTCGGTCAACGAGATTGTTTCAAAAGTTCGTGAAAACTAATAAAAAAAATTACACAAAAATTGTCAAAGTATAATTAAATTTGATGAAGTAGCTTTAAAATCATTAAAATTATAATAAAATCAAGTCCCAGCAAACTTGTAAAAAAAACTGGAATTTATTCAAAACACTACATATCAATGAAAAAATTTAAAAATAAAAGGAAAATTCGTTCAACATCTTAAAAATTGGGCAAAACAATAAAAAGACTGTAAATTTTTTTTAGATATGTAAAAAATCATAAAAACCATTCATTCTCCCATAAAAATTGTTTGAAATCGCACAAAAAATAACTTTTTGCAGTAATTTTCACGAAATTTCATCATTTTTACAGACTATCTAACAAAATTTCAAAACCAAAAAGTAGGAATTTCGCAGGATCTTTGGCAGTTCTTTTTCATAATTTAACCCCCCTCCCACCTCATTGGTTTTTGTTTGAATATTTGAATGAAAATTCCTAAAATATTACAAAAGTAACTCAAAATGCAAAAAATACGTTAAAATGGCTTTAAAATTGTTCGAAATGTTGAGAAATTCGTTCAAGTTACCGAAATTATATTACATGAGATGACTAAAAATTCAGCAAAAATGACGTCACGATTATTTAAAACGTCGTGGAAATTTATAAAATTACTGGAAAATGATCAAAGTATCATAAAATTTGGTGAAGTTGGCTGCAAAATCATTAAAATTAGTAAAAAATCGAATCTAAATAACGTTGCAGTAGTGCAATTGAATTTGTTTGAAACAGTGTGACAAATTATTTAAATTCAAAGAAAAAACATTCAATTATCTCGAAAATTGGGCTAAATAACAAAAAAACTGCATAAACGGTTGAAAAATTTATTCAAAAATGTGAAAAAATGACTCGAATTGTCAAGTAAATTGGAAAAAAAATCACACAGAATTATTCAATCACCATCAAGATTGTTTGAAATTGCACGAAAAATTATTTAAATAACAGTAGAAGAAAATTTAAAAAAATAATAATAATAAAAAAAAACAGAAAAAACAGAAATATTTTAAAAAAGTGTACGAAAATTCTACTGAAATGCAATAAAAACTCTAGAAACAATTCCAAAAACAGTTCAAAACATCGAAAAAATATAATAAAATCGACGAAAAGGTGAAATTTTTCAATATTTTCAAACAATTTTTATCACGTTCCAACATTTTTTCGATCATGTTTGATGCTTTTGATAAAAATTCCAAAGATTTCAAACAAATCCTCAAGAATTTTTAAACAATTTTTACGATTTTTTACACGATATTTGTTTTGTCGACATTTACCTATCATTACGAAAATTTGATGATTAAAAGACTTCTTTTCAGCGTTTTTGGCAGTTTTTCCATCCATCTTCGATTTATTTTGAATTATTCTACACAATTTTCTCGATATTTCATCAATTTTTATAGGTAAGTTTGGTGAAACACAGAACATTTCATCGCTTATTCTAGTATTTGGAGTGATTTTGATGAAATATATACCCCCTCCCATTATCACAGGACTTCGAGAATTTTTCATGGATTTTTAGCATAGGATATGCTTTTATTGTGGGCAATTCGGCGAAAAAGCTGATGAAATTCCCCGACGAATACTTTCAAACATTTTGTTAGATTTTTTTGGACTTAGAAAATTTTTCAGAACTAAAATGAATTTTTGGATTTGAAAATTTTCAATTTTATGGTCTTGAAAAATGTAAAGAAAGTTCAAATCAGTCATTTTATCAGAAAGCTTGATACCTAACGCTGATTTCCAAAAATTTTGTCAGACTTTTTTGAATTTGGAAAATTTTTTAGATTTCTATAGACTTTTTGTGCTTGGAATTTGACTTCGAAAAATTTTCAAGAAAATTCCATTAAGAAATTCACTCACGAAAATCCATTACGTTGATTTTCCGATAATTTGTCAAACTTTTTTGAACTTGGAAAATTTTTCAGAATTCAAATGACTCTTTGAACTTTGAAAATTTGAGGAAAATTCCAAATATCACTTCTTTAAGGACTTGAAAAATTCAATGAGCAAATGCATAACCTGTTTTATAGTTTCATTGGTAGTATGGAAAGGACGAGGGGGGGCGGTGTCACTCGATTATTCTGAAATGTGAAAATTTATCAATTTTTCGGCCATTTTAAGCAATTTATTCACGACAATTCCATATTTTATTTTACAAAATTGAGCAATTTTCTCACATTTAAAAAAAGTTTCAACATATTTCGAGAGAGTTTCGTGATATTTATTCAAATTTAGATTTTTTTTCACCATTTTCACAGAAATTCGACAAATTTTCTTGCATCGTGAATTATTTTGAGATGTTTTGAGCCACATCCGGACCCACCAATCATATTTTATTCAATTCTCGTTAATCAATTTTTATAAAATTCCATCACTTTTGCAATATTTTGACCTAATTTCATAAAAATTCAATACCTCACTTCGCGACTTTGAAATCTCACATCACACTTCGACCACTCTCGAGACAATTCGCACCCCAACCCTCATCTTTCCACACCTCAAACCTCTACATTTCAAAAACACCCGAAAGAACTTCCGTTAATTCGCCAAGTAATAAATATTTCCACCCTGCTGCAAATATTGCCGCAACTCCGGCAACATTTCCGATTCACACCTCAAATCTGTGTAAAGCTAATCTCAAGACATTACCGACGCCGCCGGCGCTCCGTTCTGCGCTCCGCACCAAGACACCGGGACCCAGCTACCGTCTCAATTAAAAAGGGCGTTAGAATCGATTACTCGCGAGTATTTTACAGCCCCTTTTTTGCGCCGTACGTGAAGTAAAATTAGGTCTCAGTGATTCAAAATTAAAGGTATTAATCCGCCCAGCTCGTAGAATGTACCCTCTTCAGTCTTCACATACCAAGCATCCCTTTTTGGGCTATGGCAAAGAGAGGCAACAACCGCTACGTCGACGTCGAGCCAAGCAAGGGATACGTAGACGTACGCAGACTGGCATAGCCATACAAACCCGCAATTGTACACCTTCCCCTCTTTCTCTCGCGTAGCGTTATACGATCGTAACTGCCTCGCACAGCCATAAAATCTCCGCAGTTACCGAACGATTTGCGGCCGCGATAAGTTTTAATTAAAAACAATATCTGTGTAATATTGGAAAATTTATTATCGTTTTTCGCCATCGACGCGAAAACAATTGCTGGAGGAGGTCCAGTTTTTTTTCGTCGCTTTTCGTCGCCCGATTTTTTTTTATCAAACACTCGTCGTCGTCAAACCATCGTATTTAAGTATCGATAAATGGCGCTATGCCCGAAACCGAGACGCGTCCGTGGATCCAGCCCCAGACTTTCTCCGCGTTCGCATCATTCCATCTGCGTCCTCTGGCTCCCTTCTAATCTCCGCTAGCGATGAAAAAAAAGTTTCACATGGCGCGCATTGGTATACAAATTCGCATCCGCGGTCTCTTTTCTCGCGTATTGCACGCGGCTCACACTTCCAAACTGATTTAAATATTCAGCACCAGATTCGGTGGTCATTGTGCAACTTGTTTCGTGCGTGTATTTCTTTCGTACCGGACTTTTTCTTTTTTCGCACACTCGCCAAGCCTGAGTTTGGCGGTGTGTGACAGCTTGACACTTGCGAAGCAAAGGATATGCGGGGATGAGGGCCACATACGAGTATACGTAAAAACCGTTGCGTCGGTGGAGGTACCTTTATACATAAGGAGTGGACGAGGGGCGAGGACACGTCGCCTGTAGTATTGTTGTGCAACAGCTAAACTGCATTAAAGCGTTTAAGCGGATTACTATAATGGGACTGTGCGGTAGACTAAGGAAGGGGAGGGGCTACAAACGCCTCGTATATTCGTTACCGTCCGTCGTACGCCATCGTATATAATAAAAATTGCACTAGTTGAAAAAAAAAAGATTCGCAGCTGTGACTGCCGGACGTTTTCAGCCGAATTTTCTCGCTGGAATGTAGTTTTCCTGTGATGATTCGCTTTTTAATTATATGTGGATGTAATTTTATAGCTGTTGGGAGTCGAATAGGGGGAAGATATTGAAATCGTGGGGTGTGAAAGGAAGAGGAGACGGGTCGAAATCTAACAAAAGCGCATTTATTGGACAATCGTCAAATTTGTATTCAAAATAGCGGAATTCTCAATTCAGCTGTGGGAAAAATAGTCGAAAAATTGAAGAAGTGAAAATTTTCCAAAATTGCAGAAGTATAAGAGTGAAAAAATATGAGAAACTCTGGAAATTCGATATCTTGCCCACTGGAGGTCTGTTTGAAGAACAGTGGCGTATTTAAGGGTGGGGTCCAGGGGGTCTGGACCCCCCTTGACGACCGAAAAGTTGAAAAAAAATGATGAAATTTAAGCATTCAAATGTCATTTTGTGCAAAATTCTTCGCCTTCGCTTCGCTGGGGCGCAATTTATTCACTTTTTAAAATAAAATCATGGATATTTTTAAAAATTTCCCATAAAATTTTTTTTTTTTTCGTAAAGACCCCCCCCCCCTTGATGGCATGTCTGACTACGCCACTGTTGAAGAAGCTTTACTGGTATAAAATGGAATTTAAACCTGGCCAAAATAGCATTGAGAGAGGGTAAGACAATCAATGTTGCCAATCATCGAGAATTTTATTTTAATTTCACCTCAAAATCTTCAAAATTTTACAATATTTCAATTTTTCTCAAATTCTAGTTAAAATTTTCTGACCAAAATTATCAAAAAGCACAAATTTTTCGTTTCGTATTATTCTTTCGTTCTGAAAAAAATTATGAAGACCTCAAAATTCTATTGTTTGACGAATGGAGTAAAAATCCGCCAAATTAAAGGTGAAAAAATTCGAATTTCCAACTCAAAATTCCTCTAAAAAAATAGATTTTTCAAAAAAGGAAGAAGACAACAGCGAAGCAACGTGGAGATGTAAATGAAAAAAATTAAGATGAAACGAAATACTTGAAATTTTTGAAATTTACATTTCATCAACAGCTTCAATCACAATAAAACAAGTGGAATTTATTTTTTTTGTCAATTTGAAGATGAATAAGGATTTTTTTGCTTTCGAAATTTATAGTAAGGAGGAAAAGTGGGGGGGGGGGGGGGGGGGGGGGTTGTGGAGGGAAATGTGAAGCTAATTTCTACCAATTAATTGATTATCGATACAACAGATTTTTAGATACCCTTCAATATTTCAAAAACAAGTCCAGTTTGAATGGGGGGGGGGGGTGATTCGGGGTATGCTCATTACCGGGGCTAAAAAAAGGGCTATTTTAACGAAAAATCAACTACGAATAGCAAATACAACGAATTATGGTTGAATAAGAAAATTTACGAACGTGCTGACCCCTTTTCTTGGAAAATCTCTGAAAAGTTTTGTATTTTGAGCAAAAATGAGCAAATTCGTTTCCCAAATTGAATCAAAATTACGAAATCATTTTCAAAATTCTTCATATTTAAACTTTTCTCCAGTTCAAACTCGAAGGACGCCCCCCCCTCCCCCCCGGTCCAATGATTGAACTTTTTTGTAGATTATACCAATTTTGCAATTATTGGTGCGGTGGGGAGGGGCGAAAAGGGGAAGTCAACATTCAATTTTCAGGCAAATCTCTCAAGAAATGCCCAGTAGCAAGTAAGCTTTTTCTCAAAATTTAGAGTTTTTGACATTTATGAAAAAAATTTGCGGATTTTAATAAGGATTTTTAATTTTTAAGTATTTTTCAAAGAAATTTTGTGATTTTTTCAAGAAATGTTGAAAAATATGGCAAACATGTCTGGTTTTGATTGAAAAATTGTGATTTTCGAAAAAAAAATTGCTTCAACGTCCCCAATGACATAATTTTTTCAAAAATTTTGTCATAAAAAATTGTTTTATCGACCCTTTTTTCGATAGTGTCATACAGAGACATTTTCCCCCCTCAGATAATGAATAAAAAACGCTTATTTTTGAACATATTTTTAATTTTACCCAAAATTTCTGATCAAAATATGTAATGAGAGCAACAAACGAAAACTTGACAAGGGGTTGATTTTTTTAAATACAATTTTGGACGATTTAAGGATTTTTCAACATTTTGGTTGCCAGCTCAATCACTGTAATTTCTTTCATCTAGAAAAAATTTGTGCCAAGGCACACTTGGCAGAACCTGCAGTTCATCTACGCCCCAAATACCGATTCGATAGGCAGTCAATCAAGGGATGGAGGGAGGAGGAAGGGGGACTCTTCGCAAAAAATGAAATTTCTGTAAAATTTAAAAATATCCATCATTTTTTTTAAATACATAATTCGCCCAGACGAAAAATTTTTACCGAAAAGGGGATTTAAAAACATAAATTTCATCATTATTTTGAACTTTTCAGTCTTCAAGGGGGGGGGGGGGATTCAAACCCCGAAGGTGGAGCTTGAAACCAAAAAATCTAGAATATTTGCAGAATTTTTGTTGTTTTTTGCTGAGATTGCTCATCCTTTTTCTTTTTTTTTTTTGAAAATTGTCTCAATTCGAGCTCTCCACCACAAAAAAATACATTAAACTGAAACTCGAAGAGTCTGGTTGGGTTGTTATTTCGAAATTTATGGAAAAAATCAATCCATCGTTTCCACCAATCTTCAAAATTGCACATTAGATACATTCTTATTTCTTTTCTCCTTCTCTGAACATGATTCCACCTTAATTTTTGTCCTCAACGAGTGGAAATTACTCAACAAGTTTTTTTTTTTCAATTTCAATATCGAACAGACTGTCCCTCCCCTCTCATCCCCTCCTCACCCCTTCAAAAATTGAAATACCAAATTTCCAACAAAAAAATTCACCAACTTGAAGAAAATCGCCATCTCTTCGAATCATCCTCGAGGTCATCACAAATCATTAAAAACTACATCGAACGTCTTCTCCATCTCGCGAAAAAAACTTGGCACGCCGGAACCCCTTGCCGGCAAATTCCTCGACTCGCGAGACATATTTCACCCCCCTATCTGCCTTCTCCGCAATTAAACACCATAATAGTCTCGTCTTGCCAACGTAAATTCGACTAAACCCCCCTATTAAAAACTCGCAGCAGCGTAAAAAAAAAACACCACGAGCTTGTGAAAATGAAATTATAAAAGCATAAAAAAAAGAGAAAACGCGCTTTAAAGAGACTCGCGAAAGCAAGAGCAAGAGCGAAAAAAACGAAAAAAAAAAAAAAGAATGGCAAAAATGGAAACGAAACGGAATTTGTTAGGAAATTTTTTGCGCGCATTAAAATGAACAACGATGGAACAGAGAATATGGTATACCGGGCGATAGTAAAAAAGCTTTCTATATGGAAATATTTAATATCGAATTCGCCATTGTTACACGTTTTTTTCTCTTTTTTTTTGGCGCGAGGGGCACCGGCGGCTCGCTACGTAGCGTGATATCGCGGGCGAAATTAAAATCAACATAGTTTTCGTCAAAAAGAATAAAAGCAGCGTAGAAATTCTTATATTGACGAAACGAGTTTCGCGTCAGCGAATCGAAAATATATACGCCAAGTTCAGCTTCTGTGGAATTGAAATAACCTCTCTTCGAGCTTCCCTCTCGCCACTATTCCATTTTGGCTGTCTTTGAATAAGAAAAAGATAGAACAGCACGTAAATATGAACGCCAACGCAGATATGTTCGGATGAGAGACCAAGGGGAGGGGGAAAAAACTATACAAAAAGTTAATAACCTTTTGCATTAGCGCCAGAGCATCGTTATCACTGTGTATAGTGTCCCTTGGCGTGACGTCCACACATCCAATTAGAAAAAGGGAACCTTTTTTGGGGATCCTGGGTCAGGGTGGCGGCCAAAGGGGGTAGGACGACCATGTATGAGTAGTTTTATAGTAGTTGCGTGTTTGCTAGCCGAATATTGATATTGCGGACGTGCCGGGCGGCGGGGTCGCCGACGATGGGGTTGTAAACAAAAGCCACGCTGAATGGCGCAGCAATTGATGGAAAAGAACGATTGTTATGGAAAATGCTGGTCATTATTTGTCGTCCGAGGTAGCCAGACGAGTGGACAGGGCCCACCGCGGACCGACATTTTCACTTCTTTTCCATTAGCGGTCGCAAGAATGCCCCGAGTACAGTATGCGTTTACAATAACTCGTTAATGGAGGTAAAACGACGAGCCACCGATGTAGAGTGGCCCATTCGAGTCGACCCATCACCCGAATGTATGTACTTTATAGTTGGATGTCGTAAAAACCCCCGCACCCTGTGTCCAATACCCATGCACAAGGGGCACAGCGAAACATGTACTACAATTTCGTTAACTTACATAATCGCGATCGCCTCGTATACTCTTGCCATCATTGTAATACACGAAGAGCTTACATAAAGGCCAATCCCGGTCGTATGTTTTTTCTCGCACAGATACAACGCTATAATACACTTTCGCAGTCTCTTTCACCGAGTTCTCTTTCTCTTTTCGTTTCAAACTCGACGTCCTTTCCTCGCCGCTTCTTATTTCTATGCGCAATGTAAATAACGAGATAAATTAGCTTTTTTTTTCCTTCCTGCTTCTCTTTTGCTGCTGCGCTTCTTCTTCCACGTAGCCCCCGCGAGCAGTTGTAACCTAACGTGTGTCGGATCGAAAAAGCAGCGTAGAATTGGTACTTTTAAACGCGCCATTGTACGGACGTGGTACGCGGCTGGAAATTTAACGAGAGCTTATATTAGAGGCTTTTTGTTCGACGTGATTGCGAGATGAACGAGAATAAGACGTTCATTGTGGCTCTTTGTATATAAAATCATCGCTAGAAAGGTGTATAGAGATGTATGTGTTCGGCTGGAGTTGCCATAATTTGAAAAAAAAAGAACAGAGATGACGAATAAAGCGAGCGAAGAGACTCGGAAAAGGATTGAAATTAGAGGGGTATTCATCGGTTGAGAATACAAGTGCTAGAAGATTATGAAAAATTATGCTCGTTTGAGTAAATGAGTCTTGAGAGTCTATAAAAAAGAAAAAATTTGAATTGAAGTCAGATAAATCAACAGAGTATTTTTAAAATGGGATGTAAAAAGAAAATTTGAACGAAAGTCTCTTCAAGATTTAGATGTGAAATTCATAAAACACGATTCCCATCATTTCAAAGCATTATCGAGGCAGGAGAAAATCGAACGAATAATTTCATTCAACTGATTTCAAAAAAATTGAGAAAAAAATTGTTGGGGTCAAAAGAGCAATTGGGATCTTCAGAATATCTATTATCAAATCCATTTTTGAAAAATAGCGCTCAATTAATATATGAAAAACGAATTGAATTCAAATATTCAAAAGATCCGGAGTTGGAAAAAAAGATAGAGGGTCTCTTGAAGCAAAAAATGTGAAATCAAAAGGTGATAAAGAGTCTCTTGAATACTTGGAGTCATATAATCGAATAATAGTCTCTTAAAGATATGCGATAGCTGATAAAACACGAATCGAATTTAAATTTTCAGAAGACTGATTTCAAAAAAATTCTATTGAGGGTCTCTTGACTGAAAAAAAACATGTATGTGCTTAAAAGGTGACGAAGAGCCTCTTGAAGAAAAATCCGCAGAAAAAAAGATAGAGGGTCTCTTGAAACAAAGAATTTGAAGTCAAAAGGTGATAAGAGTCTCTTGAATGTTCGAAGTCAAATAATCGAATAATAGGTAGTCCCTTCAAGACATGCAATAACTGATGAAACACGAATCGAATTTCAATTTTTAGAAGACTGATTTCAAAAAAATTCGATTGAGGGTCTCTTGACTGAAAAAAACCATGTATGTGTTCAAAAGGTGATGAAGAGCCTCCTGAAGAAAAATCCGCTGCAAAAAAGATGGAGGGTCTCTTGAAACAAAAAATTTTGAAGTCAAAAGGTGATAAGAGTCTCTTGAATGTTTGAAGTCAAATAATCAAATAATAGGTAGTCTTTTCAAGACATGCGATAACTGATAAAACAGGAATCGAATTTCAATTGTCAGAAGAGTGATTTCAAAAAAATTCGTTTGAAGGTCTCTTGACTGAAAAAAAAACTTTGTATGTGCTGAAAAGGTGATGAAGAGCCTCCTGAAGAAAAATGAACTGGGAAAAAGATAGAGGGTCTCTTGAAATAAAAAATGTGAAGTCAAAAGATGATAAGAGTCTCTTGAATATTTGAAGTCATATAATCGAATAATAGTCTCTTCAAGACATGCGGTAACTGATAAAACGCGAATCGAATTTCAATGTTCAAAACCGTGTAAAAATTTCTTCAAAAGGTGATAAAGAGTCTCTTGAAGAAAAATCCACTGGAAAAAAATATAGATGGTCTCTTGAAACAAAAAACGTGAAGTCAAACGGTGATAAGAGTCTCTTGAATATTTGGAGTCAGATAATCAAATGATAGTCTCTTCAAGACAATTTCAATTTTCAGAAGACCGATTTCAAAAAAAATTCGATTCATGGTCTCTTGGCTGAAAAAAACCATGTAGGTGCTCAAAAAATGATGAAGAGCCTCTTGAAGAAAAATCTCCTGGAAAACAAGATAGAGGGTCTCTTGAAACAATAATTGTGAAGTCAAAAGGTAATGACAGTCTCTTGAAGATTTGGAGTCAGATAATCGAATGAAAGGTAGTCTCTTCAAGACATGTGATAACTGATAAAACAAGAATCGAATTTCAATATTCAGAAAACTGATTTCCAAAAAAATCGATTGAAGGTCTCTTGATTGAAAAAAAACTTTGTGGGTGCAGAAAAGATGGTAAAGAGTCTCTTGAAGAAACTCCCACTGGATGTTGAGAAGGTATGAATGAGATAAGGTCTCTCGAATATTTGGAGTCAGATAATCGAATAACAGTCTCCTCAAGACATGCAACAAAAAAATTATTTGTGGGTCTCTTGAAACAAAAATGTTGAAGTCGAAAAGTAATAAGGGTCTCTTGAAGAAAAAAATAACAACATCAAAGTCAAAAAAGGAAACACCTTGGAAATTTGAGGTCAGATATATACTCAAATAAACTTTCAGAAAACTGAAATCGGGTTTCTAAAAACAAACACTTCAAAAGTCTCAAAATATCAACTCCGGTGAAATCAAACGAAATTCTATAATTCAAAATGTTTAATTAGCGGTCTCTTCAATATTTGAAATCAATAAACTTCTGAACAGAGGAGTCCCTTCGAATCATGGATTAGAATTCATTAAAAAAATCAATTAGAATGAAAATTTTGAAATTTAATTCCAATTTAAATTCCATTTGGATCAAAATAATAATGGGGTCTCTTCAATTCAATACCTGAAGTCAAAAAATTAAGCTCAGTCTGTTTACAATTCTGCTTTAATCTTTTCAACCTCAATTTTAGAAAATTATGAAAAAATTTTGAACTTGAAAAAAATTTTTTTTTTTTTGCGAAATGAAATCAAAAAAAATCATAAATTAATTTTCTGAGGATTTTGGTTTCAAGAGACTACAAAAATGTACGAAAAATTGTATGTAGCCTCTTGTAGAAATGGTTTCTAGTCAAGGGATTGAATTAAGACTATCGAAATTAATCCTTTGTCATTAGAGCTTTGAATTTTACCCAAAAAATTCTAAAATATGCGCATATTTTATGCATTTTAAATGGTCAAAATATGCTAAAATACGCATTTTTGAGCCCAAATATACAGAAATATGAAAAAAGCAATATGGGTGTCTATGGAAAGAATTTTTTACACTGAAAATCTTGAACAATAAAAAATTGAAATGAAATGAAAAATCGAGCAGCAATAATCAAAAAACTGTTTTTATTCAAATTTGAATTTTTTTGGCGGCATTTTTCACAGTTTTGTTACTTTGGCCTAATTTTGGCAAAACTTGAAATATAGGTACCTAATTCTAATAAAATTTACATAATCAAATGCTTTTCGACGATTTTAATGTTAGTTTTCGTAAGTTGCTCTGGTCAAAAAATTCTTTCCAGTGATACCCATGATGATATTGCATACCTATTTTGCATATTTCAGCTTAATTTCATCAAATAAATAAGATTTTTCAATAATTTGAAAACAAAATGGAATATTACCTCCCTGAGATTCAATAAAAATCAACTTCCTGTCTCTTTTGCCAGTTTATATGAGAACGATCTCATGAATAAATTCATTTGCAGATTGGGATCAAAATATACTACACAAATCTTCGGTCTCTAGTCTCTACGAGTTCAAAAAACATCTGTTTAATAATACGACAGTCTTTCATTATTGCAAACTTGATCTCACAATCTCCCTCTCCAATGAAATTGGATACAGTAAACCTAAATCAATCCATTTCGCCACTCGCCTCCCTAAAATCTCATAACTTACAGCTCAATAAAAACACCTCCAAACAATACTTACACAGTTACACCTCTTATACTCGATCCACTTACCCATAAAATCTTCCAAAACAAGCAATTTTCCACTCACACAAAATCATTCACGTGCCACACACGCTTTCCTATAGCTATCACTCGCGCCAGCATGTCTTCCCAATACCAATATTCGAACCATTACCTGACCAAACTTCATCTACAGGTCCAAAACACACACCAGAAAAAAACTGCCATCTACCTGGATTTTATTCTTCTTTCTTCCTGCTCTTTGACGTCTTCTCCATGTGCGCCCACAAACTCTAATAAAAATTATCATTTTGAACCATCCAACAAACATACCATTCGAGCTATTAAAGCAATGACAAAACAAAGTAGTCGGTTTAATTGCCTTAATTATTCGAAATGATGTTCTTCTCCTTGGTGGTTTTTCTTTTTCATTCCATCCCGTCTTCTCTACCTCCTACATTCATTTAAAAAAAGGTGCGTAATACATTGTTATACTCTGCGATGTGATTCGGTGCACGAGAACGTGGACGGAGGCAGCTGACAAAGACATTTTGTTCGGAAATCTGTTCAAACAACATCGCTTTTCGTTTTATGTGTTTTCTCAGATGTGCTGAGCTCGATGCGGATGGCGAGTTGAAATGGGTAAAGTTAATTAGATGTAAACGAGGTATACACGTTAATGTGGTTGATTTAGGTGGTTAAAAAAAAGACTTCCTTTTTTACCAGGTACGCTGTGGAATATTTCGAGGCTGCAGATGATCTTCCAGGTTGCATATTAGTGCGAGAGAAAGAAAAGGTATAATTTCGCAGCTTTTATAATAGAAATTTTCTCCTTATAAAGGGTTCATGGAAAGAATAAGGTGACTCCATGTTTTCCATTTTGGGTGATAATTTTTAGACATTTCTGTTAAATTTCATCAGGGAGTGTATCAGAATTTTTTTTTGGAAAAATCCATGATTTTTTTTACACATCGACTGTTTTTTTCCTAGAATTTTTTTATTTTGTCACTTTGCAACAAAAAAAATTCAAATTGGGTAAATATAACTTAATCTGAATTTTGCTTAATAAAAAATAAAAAATCCATGATTTTTCTACAATCCCGTAATTTTTTTGCATAATGCATCACTTTTCCATAACTTCCATGACCCTATAGACAGACACCCTATTTATGAATGTGAAAAGACTTTCGATTTTATTAATTTCTATGGAAATCTTCTAGATTCCATGATTGAAAATTCAACAAGTGAATTTGAAATCAGACATTTCAAGTCGATTTTTACACCATGAGTGATGATTTTCAAGGTATGAAGAATTTTCTATGGTGCCTTCGACTTTTGTTAACGACTTCCTAGTCGATTATAATTTACTTTTTCAAACTTACTTCGCGAGCTCTTCTTACACATAAAAGTTACGAGTATAATACTACATTAACAACCAACTATTCATTTGAATATTTTCACAGGAACTTACCTATAACAGAACAAAAAAAAACACATTTTTTAATTGATTGACATTTAAGAAAACGAAAATGATCTCAGTTCGTAATAAGAAAGCTGATTGGGTGGGGGTGGTGGCGGGGGGAGGGTCCCTCACGAAAAAAAAATTAAACAAAATATCTAATATTTGATTAAAATAATTGTAAATGCAAAAGTATTGTGCCCACACGAACAGAAGGCAAAAAAATTTCGCAGAAAAAGGCATTCAAAAGCTGAAATTTCTCAATTTTTCCAACTTTTCAGTTGTCAAAGGAGGGTTTCAGGCCCTCCGCAAGCCCCCCTCCCCCCATGCCACTGACAATAGGCATTAGCATTAAAGGTAAAAAAATTGGTGAAATTTAAAAACGAAAACAAAAATCAAATGGTCAAAGGAAGTGAATGAATTGAGCCCAAACGAAGTGAGCACGAAAAATTTGCAGAAAAAAAAATTCAAAAACTGAAATTTCATAATTTCAGTTCAATTCAATTCGATTTTTCAATTTTTTTCCTTCTTTTATTGAAATTCTGACAAAATTCACTACTTTCTCACGCCCATTTTCAAAATCACTCATTTTTTCACTACTTTCACTTTCAGTAGACACGCTGATAGGCGGATAAGGAGGGGGGGAGATACGGCCTTCATTGGGAAATTTAAAACTAGTTAGTGAAAGTTGATCCTGATGGTCAAAAACCTTCGTGATTGAATTTTTAGGTCACTACCTCCCTCCAGCCCTCTCCCAGAAGATCAAATGCGTTTTTTTGTTATAAATTTTCATTTTTTATAATTCTCAACCGAATTTTTTCAAACTTTGAGGGGTGACAGACCCTATCAGGGACCAATCCTCGAAACTTTTTCAATGTTTTTGAATGTTTTTTGGTGTAAACATACGAATTTCAATATTTCAATGCGTAATATTGACTTGATCTTTGAGAGATGCAAAAAAATAGATATAAATTGTCGTTTTTGGTCAAAATTGTCATTTTTGGTCCAAATCGTCATTTTTGGTCCAAATCGTCATTTTTGGTCAAAATTGTCATTTTTGGTCAAAATCGTCATTTTTGGTCCAAATCGTCATTTTTG
>FIZU01044444.1:0-15895 GCA_900064475.1 Pseudococcus longispinus
CTGAAAATGTTGTTTAAAAATCAATATTTTGTTGACAGGAATAAAGTTATGGAGCCCGAGCGAAGTGAGGGCGAAAATTTTTGCAAAAAATGTTTCCGAAAGCTGAAATTTTATCGAAAAAATGTGGTTTTATTTACAGGTTTAAAGAAAATTCCTATATTTCGTTAATAGAAACGAAGTTATTGAGCCTGAGCGAAGTGAGTGCGAAAATTTTTGCAAAAAAGCCATCCAAAAGGAGAAATTTCATCATTTTTTATGCAGCAAAATAATTTTGAAGAAATAAGAGACAAATTTCGCGAATTATGATTTTTTTTGACCAAATATTGGGGGGGACACGTCCCCCCGTCCCCCCCGTCAGCGACGCCCGTGCCACTGACTTTTTAGACTTGAAAAATTTCAGAGATAATGTTGACTTTTAGACATTTTATCAGACAGAAAATTAAGATTTTTTGAACTCGAAAATTTTAGAAATCAGGGTAACTTTCCGACATTTTTGTCAGGCAGATTTCTTGCGCTTGGAAAATTTCAGAAGTAGGTAACGCTAATTTTTAGACATTTCATCAGACTGTTTTAGATTTTCTGAAGTCCAAAAATTTTTTGGTTTTTCAAACGATATTTATAAATATTTTGAACTCGGGAAATTTCAAAAATTCTGACTTTTGATATTGCAAATTTTCGTGAATGTAGTCAGTTCGCTTTTGAACTTGGAAAAATTAAATTGTTTCAAAATTTGACTCTTAGAGATTTTACGAGACATTATTACATTGTGTCCAACTCTTTGAACTTACCTTACGATTAGATAAAGTCAGACTGGAAGTGGAATGTGCACTTCAGTTTGACATGGCAGAAAGACCAAAAGCATATTCTATATGTTTTATACTTTCATGGGTAGTATGTGAATATGATTGACCGGAAAGGAGGAAAGTCTAGTGGGGGCTTTTTGATGAAAGTTCGTCTCCGTATACCCCACCTATCTAATTTTTCGTTTTAATACTTTTTTAGATCTTAAGTTAGCTCTTGTGATTCACTGATAGAAACTACTTTTGGTTTAAATGGCAAAATATTTTTAATTTACTAACATTTTTACATTAAACACGTAAAAATCAACGCAGTTCACCAAAAATGAACCATTTCGAGTAAAATTGACGGTAAAAATACCTACATAGTTAGAATATACAACGTTTACGTGGGTCTATAGCTCTATTTCTATGCCACACACACCCAAACCCACTTAAAAACGTCAAACAATTTCACCGTTTTATATAATTTCTAAATTATTACTTCTTTTGGCGCATTTAAACAACTATTAAATCATATTTTCACCCGGACAATGCGCCCTATTAGAGATTAAACGATTTGTATTTTCTATGTCAAAACTATATAACGTACAAACCTATATACGTATCTAGGATGCTGGTTCATTTTACACGTATCCAAACTAGAGAACAGATCCCTTTGAAAAAAAACGAGCAGTTTAAGCAGCATGAACTTTGTCAACACCCTGTATATAAGCGTTAGAGGTGTGTGTGTATTTTTTTCAAGTTGAATTGGCTCGACGTTACCGCGCCGATTTAAATAAGAATAACAAGCTGGTGTGTACGATTCATAATAATAACAATAAATAAATACGGGAAGAATATAAATAACTGCATAAATCAATCGAAATTATCAAGCGATAATGAGTTCTAATGGGATGTTAAAGCATACTGCATACACAATACTGGCGTGCGGTAAAATAAAGCGACGAACAAAAAAATTATTAATTCTGCAAGGCAATGGCAACATGGTGAACTGCGACTTGAAAACGTGTAGGTCATTATTCGAATACGCGTCATTTGAAATCGGAAAATTTAAAATAAACGAGCTCGTATTGTTTCGTGGTGGTTTTTTCGATACCTATGCAAAAAAATATTACAGAAGGGTTAACCTAAGCAAACCTAGAATCATACTGGGTAAAAAAATTTTAATTTTTCGGAAGGCTTGATCTATCATACCGAAATGTACGTTTATGTACGATGATCTTTTTAGAGAGCATCCATATATACCCGGTAGCCCTCCGGAAGCTGAAAATTATTATCGAATATCATCGCTGGTTACGTACACTTGTAATATGAGAAGCGAAGATACTTGATGATGTAGTCTTCGATTATAGTAACAGGGTTAACACCGACGGCAACGCGTGAGACCGGACATAACAAGTTGACCAAACAAATGCTTCCTGCGTCGAATCAGACGCGATGTACGTAGACTCCGGAATAAACGAGAAAAAATGGGTATGCCTTGGTTGGTAGCCCTTCTCGCGACTCTGTGCGGCGCATATGTGTATGTGTAACTTTTGGTTATCTTTCTCAACGGCCGCCAATTACCTCATTACTGCGTGTACTTCCACTGATATCCTCTCGTATGTGTTTTTGTGGTATCTACATTAGAATAGTGTGTTAATTTAAGCGGGCATATCCCGGATGCGAACGTATAAAACGAATTAGCTCCTCTCCTCGTGTAAGGGACACGTCACACATCAGAATGCAAGCGTCTTTCTCTCTCTGTCCCTCTTTTTTATCAATTTTATACCAGATAACGCTCAGGCGTCCTATTAAAAACGGAACCCGAAATCGTAATCTGAGAAAATAGATACGGCGTGTTATTGAAATATGTAAACAAAAGAAATACGAGAAGGGCGTGTAAAATGCGACCAAGTCGCGTTTTATGGTAAAATTCGTACAGCCTGTGGATAAAATGGGTATCTTTACGAGCTTTCTAATTCGTCTGCTATTAAATTTTGTTTCTATTTTGCTTCTGCTTTTGCTTGCTTACTCGTTGCGTATACGTATACTCCTATTCTTCGACGTCGCTGCGAAAATGTCCTTCCCTGGTACGTAAGTACATATATCTGTACGCGTAAAAAGGCCCGCCGCTCGTTTCGCGAAATAAATCCCTTACACGCAGGTCCTCTTTATGCTTCTATGGACTCATCTTCTGCACGAAATTGCTATTCGGCGATTAGTCTAGGTTTAGCCGGGTTAAGTTTACTTATTCTGTTTCATTTTCACTGATTTACGTTCCATTACCTTGCGATAGCTCGGAGGCGGTTCTGTGTTTGGTGCTCCTTCGATAAGAAAGGTAGACTAGAGGTGCACAGGATAGGTTTACACGTCACTATGGGAAGTTTTCTTTGAGATGTTTGAGCTTTTTGTCTGTTGAGATTATTCTGTTTGAAGAAATTCCTTCTCGCTTCTTAAGCTCTCTGAGTTTAAAAATATGCAATTTTACCACGTCCCCCCCGCCCTGGTTCATATTGAAAAGTGGAATGTAATTTGAATCATATAAATATTGAATCTTTTCTTTTTTCCAACATTTTTTCAACTGCTGCCTCTTCCAGTTTATTATTAAAATTTATTAGTTTCTTTAATTTTTAGTAGGTACTTACCTACTTAATTAGTTCGTTCGATTGACTTCAGACTTTTCGAATCGTAGATATTTTGAAACAAAAACATTTCCATTTACGTAATATCCAACTTTGCAAAAATTCTTAGATGTTGTGATCAAAAAGCTTCATTTTAAGTAGAGAACTTGGAAAGTTAGTTTAAAAAATTCTAAAAGCTTCATGACTAGGCTGGGGAGGGCTAACCCAAAATTTGCATAATACGTTTCAATGTTACGCTGGGAGATGACTTTTTGGACTTGAAAAATTCAAGAGATTCTGAGATTTTGGACTATGTGATAAACCGAAAAACCGTGTAATGCATTTTTATGTAACTCTGGCAGGTGACTTTTTGGACTTTAAAAATTCTGGCTTTTTGAACTAGGAAAATTTTAAAAATCTTACATTTGAGATTTTGATTTGTGGGCAAGGGAAATTTCAGAGTCTTATAGTTCTGAGGGTTTGAACTGGTGGCCAACCAAAAAGCTTGGTAATTGAATTTTTGGATTCAAAAAATTTCAGTTTGTTTCAAAGTTTGCTGAATTTTTACAATACGAGTTGTCGAGTATTTTCCACAATTTTAATTTTATATTTTTTTCCATTTACAATATTTTTATTGATTTTCACGGAAACTTATAAAATTTTCATCGTTTCATACGTTTGATTTCCGGAGTCAAAATATTAACATTTTATTGGACCTGGAAAAATGGCCCCCTTTCTCCTCCCCCCAGACTCTATTCTGCTATATTAATTCAAATTTTCAATCAATTGAATTCCATAATCACAGGCCCATGTGGGATTGTTTCGGATTTTTCATTGAAATACCTTCTTCAGTCATCCCTTTATTCCGAATGGGTTGAAAATGAAATTTTAAAATTCAGTGTTCATTGAAATGTCAGATTAGAAAATATTCTTTGGATTTGAAAAATGCACTTTTTTTCAATTGGAAGTTCAAATTTGTGCAGTCTTCAGGTCACTTCCTCAACTCTATGTCCTCTTGGGATGGTAATTGTCCAACTTTGGTTAAAAATTTATATTCTTGACAGTTTTTCATCGAATTTTTTTAATTAAAACCTACATGGATGCTGGATATTAAATATAATTTTTTCATATTTCGTCATATTTTACAAAACATACTTACAAAACTATGGCGATCTGATATTTTTGTAATCTTCTACATTTTGTCAGCCTTCACAAAACCAAAATTCTATTACACTAAAGGTCTCCAATTTTTATATTGTTTTTTTTGCATTAATCTCGACCTCAAAATATATTTCTTAGGGTGATTCTTATTTTCTACTTCTGAATTTTTTTCCTCTAGATATTCCCCAAAATTGTTCCTTTTTATGAGAAAATAATTCCCTATTTCTTTTCCTCAACTGAATTTTAAGTGGTGCCTCCAAGCCCCCCTCCTCATTTCAAAAAAATTAAAATTGTTAAAATTTTTCAATTTTCAATTTTTTTATCTCCAGGCCCTTCCAGTTTTCCCTCTGATCAAAAATAACTGCAAAAATTTCTGATCCTCTTCCCCTGCGTGATTAAAGCGACAGTTTAAAAAAGTTCAAATTTTTGTTCCCTCAAGATACCGCCCATTTTCTCATTAGAGGACGTAACAGAAATTTGAGTCACTTTTAATAAAAGCAGGAAAATTAGGAGGGGATCTCCAAGCAAAAAAATTGGAAATAACATTTTTTTAGTTTTCCAATTTTTTATTTTTCTAAAATTGGAATGGGAAGTTTGGAGGAACCACTTGAAATTCAGTTGAGGGAAAAATTGACTGGGTGGGGGGGGGGGGAGTGCAAAACAAATCAGAAGAAAAATTCACCAAGTATAAATAAGGACCACCTTAGGTATTTTTTATTTATTTTCTTAGAAAAATGTTTTGGTTTTTTTTCTATGAAAGTTTAATTTGAAATCTTGAAGGACAAATGAGGTTACTCGATAGTAAGATAGAATATACTTTTTTTTTGTAAATATGTAAATATTTGTACTTTAACCTGTGAAAAGGACACGAATAAGAATAGGTGTCTAAATCCCATTCTCCTTTTTTCCTAAAATAAAAAAAAATCATCTAAAGTTGAAGATCTAGTCGATTGAACTTACTCTTCAATTAAAATTTGGCAATACTTTCGTTCACGTTGTAAAGTTCTCTTATAAAAAAATTGAATTTGATACGCCTTCAATAAGCAACCAATCTTACACCTGTAACTCGAACATCTTCGGAGGTAAACAGTCCCTCAGGTAATCTGGCGCATTTGTTACCACATATATAATTCAAAAGGCGACTACGACTTGGGCTAACCTACCATATAACCCTCTTTTCTACGTTTTAATTGTCGATTAATCAACATAGACGTTCTCGCGTGCTACCAAATTCTTCTATGTACACGAACCCCTCCTCCTTACGTTATCAATTCCAGGTACCATATAATGTTTAATTTTTCATAATGAAAATTTATCCTCACTTAGACCAGGCGATAGGAGGCGTCAGCGACTAGAAAAAAACACTTTTATATAGATGGAGATTATGGTACTGAGGTCGATGTCGCGTCACCGATATTGGTATGCTCGCGTTAAATTCGTCATTAATTAAAAATAGGTACTAAACAAATATTCGATGATCGGAGTTTGGAAAGAGAGAAAAAATGTAAAAAGCTGTCACACAAATGGTATTGGTAGTAGGTACCGAGAGCGATGCGATAAAATAGAATATAACACGCTGATTAACCGATTTATACATGTGTTTGTTAAATGTTTATTTCCGTTTGGAACGCAATATGCGAGCGAGTGTACCTACCAATGCGTAAAATACATATAACTCGAACCCATTATCCCCGTACCATTTTAAGTTTTGTAGTAGCACGTTAGTTATTAGTACCTGGTCTAATTTTGTAGCAGGATTAACAACACCTTTCACCCTTTTGTTTGAACAATTTCCGTCATTAAATGTTATAGATTTTACTATAAATGGAATTTCTTTTACAAGAGACTCTTCAAACCTCACGAAATTCTCAATCCGATTGAAATTATTTGACCTGTTGGAAAATTTCGAGTTTAACAAAAAATTTCACGAAATTCCTCGACGATGACTTTTAGACATTTTGTCAGACTTTTTTGGACTTGGAAAAATTCGAAATCACGTCAATTTTCAGATTTCAAACAAGTTTTTGGATTTTGCTTTTAGATATTTTGTCAGACCTCATATATGCTTTCAGAAATCATGACGACTTTCAAATATTTGGTCAGAGATTGGACTTTTTGAGTTTGAAACAAATTTCAGAAATTACGCTGACTTTTAGACATTTTGTCAGACAGCCTTTCAGAAATCATGCTGAATTTCAGGAGTTTGACTCTTTGGACTTGGTTTTGTTGGGCAGCCTTTCAGAAATCATGATAACTTTCAGATATTCGGTCAGAAATGAGACTTTTTGGACCTGGAAAAATTTCAAGATTTCAAACGAATTTTTGAACCTAGAAAAATTCGGAAATTACGTTAATTTTTAGATTTCAAACGACTTTTTTCACTTGATTTTAGGCATCTGGTCAGACCTCAGACAGCGTTTCAGAAATCATGCTGACTTTCAGATATTTGGTCAGAGATTGGATTTTTTTGGACTTAGAAAAATTTCAAGGTTTCAAACAAATTTTTGGACCTAGAAAAATTATTTCAAACGACTTTTTGGACTTGAAAAAAATTTAGAAATCACCCTGACTTTTAGACATTTTTTTTCAGACATCAGACAGCTTTCAGAAATCATGATGAGTTTCAGATATTTGGTCAGAGATAAGATTTTTGGGTTTGAAAAAAATTTCAGAAATTACGCTGACTTTTAGAAATTTTGTCAGACAGTCTTTCAGAAATCATGATGACTTTCAGATATTCGGTCAGAAATTAGACTCTTTGGACCTGGAAAAATTTCAAGATTTCAAACGAATTTTTGGATCTAAAAAATTCAGAATTCACGTTAATTTTCAGATTTCAAACGATTTTTTGAACTTGGAAAAAAAATCTGAAATCACGCTGACTTTTAGAAATGTTGTCAGTTCTCAGACAACCTTTCCAAAATCATGATGACTTTCAGATTTTTGGTCAGAGATTATACTTTTTGGACTTGAAAAAAACTTCCGAAATTACGCTGACTTTTAGACATTCTGTCAGACTGCTTTTCAGAAATCATGCTGACTTCTAGATATTTTGTCAGAAATTAGAATTTTTGGGCTTAAAAAAAATTCAGAAATCACCTTGACTTTGAGACATTTTGTCAGACAGGCTTTCACCTAAATTTTTTAGAAAATTTTTTCAAGTTTTCAAAAGTCAGACATTGTGTTGGACTGGATTAACCTGATTTTTTGAAGGAGGAAAATCTCAGATATTCTGATTTTCTGAACTTGAAAAAATGTTTATAATGTGAGCAGCTGATATTTCGAACTTGGAAAAATTTAGGACTTGTTGAAATTTCAAACCAATTTTTGGACTTGGAAATTTCAGAGTGATCATTCTGACTTTTAGGAAATTTATTAGGCAACGGGTTACCTGCCTTTTAAACATTTTGTCAGAGTTTAGACTTTTCAGACTTGAAAAATTCAAGAGATTCTGACTTCTAGGGCTTATAAAAATTTGAATCATTTTAAAATTTGATTTTTAGATGTTTCATCAGACTTTACCTAAAAAGTAGAAGCATATCCTATGTTTCATACTTTCATATTTATTTTAAAAATTGAATCAACTGGGGAGGGAGAGGGTCCAGGAGGTTCCAGAATTTGATGAGAATGCTGTAGGTAGGTAGTAGATACTAGGTAGATATAGGAAACGTCCACATTTTGAATCATATCGAGTGGGTACATCCGTTCTTCGTCATATATCTTGTTCATGTACAGACAGTTGCCGAAAAAAATTTTACTATGAATAGATAAGAAAAGTTGAAGTTCATACTCGGGTCATGTTTGTCCATTATATGAGCTGTACGATGTGATGTCTAAACGGGTCAATGTATTACAAAACGTAAGCCGGGTATAGGTATTATTTACAGTGCTGATAGAGTTGCTCGTGTTTACATTTACACATGCATACATCGAGGTGTTGATAAGAGACCGAAAAAAAAAAAACGTATACTTAATCCAATTTCGACGTATTTTTCAATTACTTACTCGTGTGGCGTTTCCTTATCTTTGAGAAAAATTTACAGTCCGGAGATAAGCTGTTTTTTAGAAGTGACCGTTATGTATGGCAGAGAAATAACCCTGCGTAAGTAAACAAACCCATGTGGCCGCCACCATGGCCGTGGTTATAAATAGAGGAAGGTATAATGTTGGAAATGTAAATTTCCTCCTTTGTAAAAGCAGTTCATTCCGGATAGATTAAAATCTACTTATATAAGTACGAGTTGAATTCTAAAAAGAGTCAATTTTCAAGGCTGTAATCTTTCTTCGGTAGGATCATCTCGAGATCTCGTCATCACAGAATTGGGAATTATCAAGGAGACAATTTCCTTCAAAGGAGACTTCGCCATTTATCGAAGATCGAATTACATCAAAATATACAAATACCTACACGGTGTCGATACAGATTTTTTTTATTCGTCGGACAATGTAGTTTATTTATATTTGTTTAGGTTTTTGTACAAAAAAAAAATATGTAGAGTCTGGTCTGGTTTTGTACAAAAGATAGATCGTGGAACACGTTTTGCCATTCTGTAAATCACGTAGCAGCGCGTAAAAGAGGGTCAGTGGACAAGAAAACCAAGAACAGAGGTATTTGATAAACGTATTTCCTTATCCGGATCGCGTACAAATAAATTATACACCTAAAAAGATAGACAGATAGTTTTTAGGTTTTATTTGGCATTCGAATCGAAACGTTTCTGTACATTTAATCAACGTATCATAAGAAGCGTATCTTCTCGACTCATTCTCCTCTGTGTACACAAGTTGACAAATATCGATGAAATACTGTATTAATATAAAATTAGAAATATCATTAAGCCTGTTACCACAGAGATACAGGCAGACTCCCACGTAAAGAACTTTATAACGTTGAAATGGTCGAAAGTGATTTTTAGCCTAGGATATTTTTGGCAAATAGTATCCTATCCTCGTATTCAAGGCAGTACTGTAAGTAATTATAGTAGTATGCGTACGGAGGATTTGGAGTTGTGTAATTACCGGCGAAGGGTGACTTTTACCGAACTGTGGGGTGCTTCCCTATATATTTTTTATATATGTATTTTTTCGACAATCGTAATGCCATGACACTGTAGTGTACCAAAGCTGCCAAGTCGTGGTTTCCTGGCCTAGCCGTTAAAACACGAAATACACATAGACGTAAATCTATCCATATCGTATTGCGTACAGCATATAGGGGTCCATATCTTCGCTTCTAATGTTTCGGACAGCTGCCTTACTCTCCCATGACCCACGAGGTCTTCGCGTATTATTAATTATCAACTTATGGGCTAGAAATATGAATATTTCCGCATAGTTTTCTACCTCCGAGCCGACAAGATATGCTTGCCAAAGCGTGGGGTAGGTCAGTTTGAGTTGAAGGTGGGGTTTTCAGAAATGATTGGAGTATGCAGTGTCTGTACGAATGGAAAAGCGAATTTGTGATTTTGTGACGTTAGATAATAATTGAAGGGGTGGTTTAAAAAACAACCATAGGTATGAAAATCAAATTTCATAGGAGATTGGACTCATCTTGGGAGAGTGAATATTGATTGTTCACAAAACTTTTCCCTACTTTCTAAAAAATGTAATTCGAGTTTTTTTTTTCATTCATTTCCATATAAAATTGTAAACTGTGGTAATTTTTAAATAAATTAACTCTAAAATGCTCTTCTAAAACTTTAGAAATTAGTTTTTTAGTGGCTTTTTCTCTCAAAAAATGTAATTTTTGACTACCTACGACTGTTTTTCAAATAAACCCCTTCAATTGATATAAAAATGCAGGAATTCAGTTTTCTACTAAGGCAAATGAAGGTAGAAAAAAATGCATACCCTTTTCAGTGAAGGAAATGGATCGTGATTAATGATACCAGATCAATGGAGTATAAGATGATTCGAAAAGTGATGACAATTTTTGAAAATGCAGTAGGAATACCCTGAGCTGGATTAGAAAGGGTACCCCGGTTAAGATAGGTGATTCGGGCCTGCCTCTACTTTTCGAAACCAACTATCAGATATTTTTAAGGACCCTAAAAATTTGTTTAGAGTGCATTTGCAACTTCCCACCTCACCTATCCTCTCCCTTATGCATGAAAATCTCACTTTTTCATTTAAAATTTCCACTTTAGGTACCTTGTGAGCAAAAATTATGAAATTTTTATGGTAGGTAGGGGGAGTTATGATAGATTTTTTTTGCACTGCATTCTAGCCAAAAACATCCTTGAAAATTTCAATCTGCTATAACTCTAAAACTAAGACACATACATCGAATTTTTTCCCCTAAAAATTTGGGTCTAGCCTAGTACTATCTATGGTAATTTTTTCAAATTTTTTGTCCAAATAGGTCAAATTGAAAAAACTACTTTTATACTATAGAACTTCGCATTGACTACCCCTCACATAGATGATTCGGCCATGTTCGCACTTTTCGAAAGTAAATTATATCTTGACATTACTAAGTACCCTAAAAAAGTTTTAGGATACATTTGCAGCCCCTTCTCCCCACTCCCTTTTCCCACATTCATACACGTAAATGTTACTTTTTTATCGAAAATTTTCATTTTTGGTACCGTGTGAGTAAAAGTTTTGAAATTCATACGGTGGGTAGAGGGAGTGGTGGCGAACTTTTGAATATTTTTTCAGATTTTTTTGCAGGACATTCTGGCCAAAAACCTATCTGAAAAATTTCAATCTTCTATAATTTTTTAACTAAAACTTAGTTGTGCAACAAAATTTTTCCCCCTAAATTATCAGTCTTACTTGTACTAACTAGCGTACCCTTTACCGCCTATTCAAAAAAATTCCCCTCCACCCCGTCAGCTCTCTCGTTTTGAGGGTATTCTTCAATTTTAAGTCCCTCGTCCCAGTTTTATATCTAGGTACAAAAATTGTGAAGCAGAAATAAGTCGTGAGAGATTTCGAGTTCATTTATAATGAACTCGAAATTCCAATAACAATTCAAAGTTTTTAAAATGGACGATTTTCGTTCGTCATCAAAGGCTCCAGACTCAGTTTAGGATGGAAATTTTCAGAATTGAACGAGATTTTCTCCTTAATAAAAATTCCTAACTTGAATACAAAGTTATTTTGTACTTATTTTTGAAAAATTTTTTAAACGAAGTGCTGCTCTTGAACTTTGCCGCCTTAGGTTCTGCCTATGTTGCTTATATGTGAATCTGGCCCTGGATTTTGGGAAAATATCTATCTATTAAATATGGAAAATTTGCATAAAATATATATAGGTATCCTAAAAATTGTAAGAGGCTACAATAATCGTTAAATTGTTCCAAATGTTATTAAATAAGTTTTGAGCCTTACAAAAACTGATTTTGTGAAAAAAATTTTAATTATTCATTTTTTAAGACTTTTTTTACAGATAAAATATTTTATAGACGTAAGTGGGGGTGGGGGGTATAATTTTTACGAATGAATTTGGGTGATAAAAAAATGTCAGGTGATTTTTTTATCGAAATGTCGATTATGTGATACACTTATCAATATTTTATGACTTTTCATTAAAATCAGATTTTGAGATGATTTTTAACGTATCGTTGACTTTTGAGCTAGAATTCTTCACTGCTTTTTTTTATTGCAACAATTTATTGTGCGATTTTATACATTATACATCTTTAGAGTTTCAGTAATTTTTTTATATTTTTTTCTGGTCGTATGGAGCACAAAAATCACGAATCCAAATATTGAAAGGTGGAACTCGAAAATGGCATGAATTTTTGAAAAAAAAATCGAATACCAAATTTATTAAAAGTATTCCAAAATTCACGATTGTTTTCTTCAAAAGATAGGGTATAGATACCTACTTCAATTTTTATTGCATCAGGTTTGAAATTGCTTGAATTATTTTGTAGGAACGCCGGGAGTAGCGAAAGAATTCATTAAGGAATTTGCATGAAAAAAAACGAGTTTTCGATTTTCAATTTCTGTGCGAGAGGGTTGATATTTTCTGTCAAAATATGATATCTTAGTATTATCAAAAGAAATTTTATTTTTAGTCAAGTTCTGTAGCAAGTGTTTCGATAGGCGAAAAACCATCCTGCTTGGTACAGAAATTGTGGGAAAAAGTCTCCACCATTTCCATACTACCCATGAAACTATAAAACATAGAATATGCTTTCGCTCATTGAATTTTTCAAGTCCTTAAAGTCGAGATATTTGAAATTTTCTTGAAAGTTTCAAAGTTCAAAAAGTAATTTGAATTCAGAAAAATTTTCAAACTTCAAAAAAGTCAGACAAAATATTTGAAAGTCATCGTAACGAATTTTCATAAGTGAATTTTGTAATGGAATTTTTTTGAAAAATTTTCAAAATCCAATTCCAAGTAGGTACAAAAATTTAGTAGAAATCTTAAAATTTTTTCAAATTCAAAAAAGCTTACAAAATCTCTAAAAATCAGCGTTAGGTAAAAAGGTGTCTGATAATATTCTGATTTGAACTTTTTTTGAAATTTTCTAAGCCAATAAAATTGAAATTTCTCAGTCCAAAAATTCATTTGAATTCTTAAAAATTGTTTATGTCCAAAAAAGTCTGACAAAATGTCCGAAAGTCAGTGTAATATCTGAAAATTTCCAAATCCAAGAAGTCTGTGTGACAGAATATTCTAAAGTTACCCTGATTTCTAAAATTTTCCAAGGTCAAAGTGTTTAAATTATTTTTCTGACAAAATGTACAAAAGTCAGCATTATCTCTGAAAATTTTCCAAGACCAAAAAGTTAATGGAAATCAGAAAATTTTTAGAAGTCCGAAAGAGTCTGACAAATTGTCTAAAAGTCATCAACAAGGAATTTCGACGGGTTTTTCGCGAAGTTACTCACAGCAAAAGCATATCCTATGCTAAAATCACGTGAACAATGATCCATGATCTTCTTGAGCATGGTGAGGAAGGGTTGGAATAAATAGGTATTAACAATTTGCTAGTGAATCGACTTCCTAATACGGTCAGAAAATTGATAGAAGAAAATATGTTAAAAATTGTGCAATGATAAGACCCAGTGGCCAATGACACGATTTTTCATCCTTTTGGTCCTTTAATTCATTTTCGGAAATGTGTGCGATAATGAAATGAAATATTACGACATTTCGTATATTTTATTGGAAATTCTGTGATTTGTTATGAATATGTTATCATATCGTTGGTTACCTATGTTTTAACGTTTTGTGACATCATGTGATGAAAACGTGGGTGACGCATCATGAAACGTGTATCTATTACGTACTTACAGATGTTTCCAACTCCGTCACCATAAATAATATTTGTGATCATAGTCATCGCAGATTTTCTTGATATCAACGTAACACCTTATCACTTTTTAATGCCAACAATCTACGAAAGTTTACTAATCCATAAGGCCAGACTTTTGGTGAGCTTGTCTGAATTGCAGTCCTTTTAAAAATTCCTAAATAAAGGGTTGTTACGTCCTCGTACAAATGGATTAGAAAGGAAATGTTGTGTCGTCTTGACAAAATACATTATACCTACAAATACGTAGTAGAATTATCTCTTTCGGTTCATCCAGGCTAATTTTAACATAGGTAAGTCATAAAGTAAGAGGTATTTACTGCGCCGGAGTGCTGGAGCATCTCCAAAGTGATTATAGTACGAGTTAAAAGTATACATCTAAGTATGGTACACATAAGAGAACGTTTGCATAGTACAGAAAGGGAGATAGATGAGACTTTATTAAACAATGTGGTCCTTTTTTTTTCAACTTTCATATTTCTCATACTTTGTAAGAGTACAAGAAATGTGGAGAGAATTGCCCGTAACACCTGCGCTATGCGTTCTGCGGTTACATAGTCTGTTCGCCAATTGAAACCGAAATATAGGAAAAACATTAAAATAAATATTTGCCCATAAAATGAAATATCATGGTGAATCTTTTACCGGATAAGGCTGCAGCTCAAACAAGGAAGTTATCCCTTCGACCACTTAATAACAGACCGGAGGCTTTGGTACTTCCTGGTTACGACGCGAAGTCTGACGTACTGTGTAATGAACCTTTTTATCAAATTTGCTAAAACCCAAGTCCGTCCGTGGTGAAAGTACGTAACGCCAGCGAGGGGGTATTACTTATATATGTTTTCGTGTAGGTTGTAATTGTACAAATGCACGTTTTATTGAAGCAGGGGTCAAAAAATCTATTCAATCGCCAACTGCTCATTTATTGACCAAAATCACTAACAATGGCTCACGTGTGTGTCCGTTTTTCTGTATTAAATAATACCCTTCAAATTGATCATCTCTTTTGACGCGGAAATTCTTTATTTTTACATCGCTTCCCTTATTTTTTTCCTCTTTTTTTTTACTCCTGTCCTGCATGTCCTGCACAGTGGTACATATGTATAATCGCGTTTACGTTCGTTATCGCCGGTACGTAATCGATGTTATGGTGGGTATTTTTTAAAATCATTTATTCGGGGTTATGAATTGAAATATCAACGGGTGATGGTACGATTTGTTGCATAGCGGGAGGTTTTTTTTGGATCTTTGGAAATATGCTTTGGCGATGATTGGGATTTTTTTCACTGAAAAGGGTTAGCTTTTAATAAACATGTACCAAAGTTTGAGAAAACTTCTGCTGATTAATGAATAGGGTGATTTTTTCAATATGGAAGTAAAATTTTTCAAATTTTTTCCCTGACACTGGGTTTAAATTTTGTTCTGTTTAGTCTAAAAATGAACTTTTTTCAATATTTTGTCGAAAAAATAATTTTAACCCATGCCACTTCTCATCTTCAGTTTTGATTTTTACCAGCACTTTTATTCCGCTGTCTACATCCTTCAATTTTCAAGATAGGCCAAATTTGCACATAACCTTTTTAGTAGTACTAATTAAGAGCTCCACGGAAGGTTATATAAAAATTTTGACTATCTTTCATATTGAAGTAGTTACAGAATTGTACGATTTTGTAAGTGCTCTAGCGTTTTCAATATGATAGATAGGCAAAATTTGTACATGACTCATTTTGTAGATCTTGATTATTACTATCATTAAGTTTATGCATAAAATTTGCCTATATGCCATATTGAAGGAGCTACGAAGCAAAGTAATCTTATATGTGTTTTAGCGCCTTCAATTTGGCAAATAGGAAAAATTTTCACATGACCTATTTTGTAGATTTTGATTATTACTATCATTGAAGTTATGTATGAAATTTTCCTATTTGCCATATTGAAGGAGCTACAAAACAAAGTAATCTTATACGTAATTTAGCGCCTTCCCAATTGACAATTTGGGTTATTGAAATGCTGGAATCATGCTAGCACACCATGCTAGCACAATGTTGCCTGTTTTTGAA